>PVHX01002188.1:0-175617 GCA_004024805.1 Geosciurus inauris | reverse complement strand
CTTTTAGTAGTTCCATAATATCCTGCCCTATAGCTACACTGTACTTTATGTGATTAATCTTCTTTTGGACTTGTATGTTGTTTCACATAATTTTTACTACTATTCTGTAGTGAATATTGTTGTAAACATTTATTCCTGCTCATCTCTGGTTATTTCCCGCACTGAATCCTAGATAGGGAATTATGATCACAAAGGGTAGAAGCTCTTGGTCTGCATGTCTCAGCTGCTTTCTAGAAAGGCCATAGTAGTTTACATTCTCAAGAGCAAAGTCTGAAAAGCATCTAATTTTATTTCCCTGATTCAGGCTAAATATAATTTATTTTGAAGTCTGTACCATCTTTACAGTAGGAAAGTATTTGTTTTATTATCAGCCACATTCTCAATGTGGAGTCAGAATCCATGTTTTAATCAAGATGTCCTTGTTAGAGAATTACATATTAATTGGGGCACTCTTTAAAACAGATGCGGGGGGAGCTGGGATTGTGGCTCAGCAATAGAACGCTTGCCTCGCATGCGTGAGGCCCTGGGTTCGATCCTCAGCACCACATACAAAGCAATAAAATAAAGACATCATGTCCTTCTACAACTAAAAAAATACACACACACATATATATATATATATATATAAAAATAGATTTAAAAATAAAAAATAAAAAAATAAAACAGATGCAGGACCAGGACCAGTGGTGCATGCCTGTAATCCTAGTGGCTCAGGAGGCTGAGGCAAGAGGATTCCAAGTTCAAAGCCAGTTTCAGCAACTTAGTGAGTCCCTAAGTAACTTAGCCTGACCCTGTCCCAAAGTAAAAAGGGCTGGAGATATGGCTCAGTGGTTGAGCGCTCCTGGGTTGAATCCCTGGTACCAAAAATAAATAAATAAAATGAAATAAATAGAATAGATGTGGGGGAATTAAGAAAGCCTCAAAAATGAAATTGAAGCAAGGAGAGAGGAAGACCTCTGTTCCACAACTGCCCACCCTCTAGAGCCATATGGAAACAGACCTTAACACTATTTTCTAAATTAGTAAGGAGCACAGCCTTCCATGTTCTAAGAAAAACTTCATTCAGCAACTTTCACCAGTAGTTATTAATTGTCCTTTGGTGTCTTTTTGGCTTATGACATGAAAGATTAGGAAGTGGGGAGAATGTCATATGACTGTGGAAGAGATTGTGGTAGGGGATTTAGCTTTCAGGAATGGCTGGATCAAATGGCCTTTGTGGGTTTTGTGTTGTGAGATCTGTGATTTAGTGTCACTGCTCTCAATCTTTAGCTTCAAGGAGATGAGGCAGAGGGGGTATCCTCATCCACAGCACTCAAGCATGTTAGCACTTTGCAAAAGAAGGTGCGCTTGGTGGCCTCTTGCTGTGTTACAAATGCTAAAGAGAGCAATCAAGGCTGTTGCCAGTGCCTAGCACAGGTGTGGGACAAGGAGGTGCTGAGCACATACCTGCAGAGTACATGAGTGCTTTGGGTATTGGCCCTTTGTCTTCCAAATATTTGCTGGTCAATGACCCAGCAAGGGCAGGTAGTGCTGGGGACTCTGGCAGGTTTCTTCCTCACTCTCATTCTGGCCATGCATGAGAGGCAGCTGGGAGAAACTTTGTCCAGGACTATGGGTCTGGTTGACATGGTTTACAGTGTTAAATTGTAAATGTTTTTGATATTAGAGAAATTAAAGTGATGGAGAAAATAATGCTTGTATGTTTTTCAAAGAGCAATGGAGGTTATTTCTTTGTGAGAAACTCTAAGAGAAAGGCTCCTTATCCTGTCTAGGACTGTCTTCGGGGCAGAGAAGCATTCAGCATTCTGAAAAATATCCTCTCAGGTTGTCTGATAATGTCACTGTTTTTTTTTAGTAGTTTATTTTATTGGATTTGCAAATTTAAAAAGTAATGCATGATGGTCACAAGTCAGATCACACAGGCATAGGTGTGTGATTTGACCTCCCCTTCATCCATGTCCAACATAGACCCCATGGAATAATCAATATTGAGGATTTAATGTAGATCATTCTGTACCTTTCTTTTACATGTATGCATTTACATCACATATATAGCTATTTTGGTTTGCAGTTGTTACTGTTTTTAAAAGAAACAATAGAATAATACTACACACATTACTTTGTAACTTGATTTTCCCCACTTCATAATATTATGTCTTTAATAGCTGCACAATATTCTACAGAATGGATAAGTCAGTCAGTCCCTATTGATGGACCTCAAGACTGTTTCCATCTTTTTCCTTTCCTCTCTCTTCTCCTCCTCCTTTTCCCCCCTCTTCTTTGTCCTTTTCTTTTTTCTTTTTAACATTTTTTTAGTTGTTGATGGACACAATGTCTTTATTTTATTGCTTTTTTGTATGTGGTGCTGAGGATTGAACCCAGGGCCTCACGCATGCGAGGCAAGCGCTCTACCGCTGAGCTACAATCCCAGCCCCTTCTTTGTCCTTTTCTTTCTCACCTTCCTCCTTTTGCTCACATGTAATGCTACATCCATGCACATGTATCTTCACATACTGATTCTTTTCTCTTAGCAGAATAGAGTACTAAAAGTGGAACTCTGGGCCATCAGGTATACACATTTTAAATTTCAGTGGGGAACATCAGATTACTTTCCAGAAAAGGTTACAACAATTTGTTCTTCCCTCAGCCATGTAACACAATGCTTGACCTTCACATCCTCCTCAGCTTTGGATGACTTTAGTTTTTACCATTCTAGAGGATGAAGTTGTTATCTTATTGTTGAGTATGCTTTGAATAAATGTGTTTTTTCTTTTATTTCACAAAGTGTACATGTTCAGTACAGGCATTTACAGTAACCCAGGCATATCATGCTTGTGCATTCATGCATGCACGCCACGGAACTGTTTTCTATTGCCAGCCTGTTTTGTTCTTTTGGCTAATAGCTGATGGGGAATCTAGACACAGGAACAACTGAGCAAAGCCAATCTAAATCTTCCCTCTCCATTTCACTCTTTCTTCAGGGGCGGGATATGGGGAGAGGTGTGTGGGTCCCAGCTCTTGCTCATCAAGGCTGACCTTTCTAAGCCATGTGATAGAGTTCTCACATATTTCACAACAGCTTGATGCCACTAAGGGGTGGCACCTGTCACCTCCCAATTCTTGAGAACCCAGGAAGAACTGCAGAGAAATATTCGGACACAATAGCACAAAGCTACTAATTCCTACGCCAGGCTGTCCACTCAATGAGACAGAGTAGTGTCATGGTGAAGTGCAGCAGGACCAGGGGGATTAGTATCAGTTTAACAGATGAGTAAAGCATTGCAAGCAGTGCCTGGCATGCAGAAAAGAGTACATGTTTGATAATATGATTGTTAATCTTCATTCTCTCACACCAACGTGGTATTGATGTCATACAATCACAAAAGGGGAAGCTCTTCTGGAGGAAAGGTTAAGAAATAAAGCTGAAGGAAAAAAGAACGAAAAACAAAAAAACCCCACAAAAGAAGTGGATAAAGTTATAGGATTCCGTGAATAGTTCTGGCATTCCTAGTTGCTCCTTGGGAGCAGCTCATGGTGAATAGATTTGATTGAGTCAAACAGGGTTTTCCTCTGAATCTACTGTGATGTATCCATAATTCATCTTTGATGGCTCTTTTTTTGGAGTGGTGGGGTACAGGAAATTGAACTCAGGGACACTTTACCACTGAGTTACATGCCCACCCCTTTTTAGTTATTATTTTGAGACAGAGTCTCACTAAATTGTTGAGGGCCTCACTAAGTTGCTGAGGCTGGCCTCAAACTTGTGGTCCTCCTGCCCTTGCCTCCCGAGTTCCTGGGATTACATATGTGCATCACACATCTAGCTTTCAATGGCTCTTTACCTTTTTCATTAGATCCGCTTTCTTCCTCTTGCTGCTGCCTCCGCATCTTTTTTTTCCAATTCTTGTTTACCTGTGATTAGCAGCAATACCTGGGGAGGAGTTGCATGGTTGTTTCCTGAGGGGGAAAATACTGGAAGATTTTGCATCCATCTCCTTAAGAGGAGCAGTGATGTTAGCTTCCTAGCTTCTGGTTTTGAGCATGTACATCCATATCTTCTAGCAGAGGGCAATGAGAATGGACTCTTACACAGTATGGATTGCACTGTTATGATCTAAGGCTGAAAATGATGACTTGGAACCAGTACAAGATAACTGGTTTACTGGTTTAAGAAACAGGAGAATTTGCTTTGTCATGTTTGTAGGTCATGTGTACATTTCAGCCAAACAGCCATCAAGCTTTGAAAAATTTTAGTGACACGGAAAAATGTCTATACAAATGTTACAGGAGATCATAAAAAATAATAATGGGCAGTAAGTAAGTAGAAAATATATTGAAAGAAATTACACAAAAATGTTAATTGTGATTATTTTGGATTGATGAAATCATAGGGATTTTTTGTTATCTTCTTTATGTACTTACAGAGTTTCTATATACAGACTTCTAGTTTTCCAAAATGAGAATATATTATCTTCTCTAATAGAAAATGAAAATAGGCTATAGTCAGTCAAGCTATTCATATAAAAACAACTCAAATGACTTGTGATAGGGGTTTGGTAAAAGCAAAATGAAACTGTGATAGTTCATCCACATAATGAAATACTATGAAATTATCATAGTAGTCACAGTGTGAAGTTCAAAAATTTTCACCATATGTTAAGTTGAAAAAGGAGGGCAGAAAACATACTATATAGTCAATTCTGTATAGCTAACATAAATATATATACATAATATATATAAAAATAAATTTCTGAAGAATTTCAATGAAAATGTTATGGAGAAAAGGATTATTGGTAATTCTTTATTTTTTGCTTATCTGTATTGTTTTTTATAATAAAGCATGGATTACCTACATAATAATTGACTGTTTATATAATTAATAAAATCCAAACAATATTGTAAGGGTAATAATGTTCTATGAGAAATAATGACAGATTGTGTCTTTAAAGGCAATGTTGCCACCTGGTGGATCCAAGGCAAAAACTCACTCTTTTTCTTCATTTGGAATTAGGAAATGAATGCCAGTACTGTGTCATGTTAGACAAATTCCTAGACGCTAGTGACTTCATAAGTGTCCCTTTGATTCATATGAAAGAGTGGTCCAGTGATTTACTGGGAACCCAAACATAGATATAGCTGTTTAAATTTTATTTGGAAGATTAAAAATATGTTTTATTAAATGTGTCTTTAGGCACTCTGATCCATAGAGAAAATTCTGAGTTATCTATTTTATGAATTATTTAGGGCAAAGTTTTTATTCTAACTAATTTTTTCAGCAACTTGGCATGGTACCCAACCAGTAATAATACTACAAAGATTTGAGGAATGAATGATGACTTCTGTTTGATGTAATGCAACCCACAATTGGTGTATTTTCATGCAATATAAATTAATTTAAATATGAACCAATCAGCATATTAATTATCTTGATGTGTAAACATAAAACAATAAAATGCTTCCCAAAGAAAAGGTAGTAATTTTTCTGCCATTTTGGATGAACTACCTCTCCCCTTCTCTGTACCACAAGATTCAATCCTTTGCTTCATTCATCCCATTTACTGAATTTAACTTTTTTTAAAATATTTTTTGAGTTGTACATGTACACAATATCTTTATTTTTATGTGGCGCTGAGGATGGAACCCAGTACCTCATAATCGTGAGGCATGCGCCCTACCACTGAGCTACAGCCCCAGCCCCTGAGTTTAACTTTTCTGACTCATTTTTCTTATTATGTTCATACAAATCTAAATATTTTGACAATATCTCTGAGGAAAAGCATTGTAAATGTCTACCCACCTCGTTCTTCCACACTCCCCAGGAAGCTCGGTGGCTGGATGTCATACTTCAGATACCATAAACTAGGTGGCTTGTAAGCAACAGTATTACTCACAGTTCTTCAGGCTGGGAAGTCCAGGATGATGGTGTGGGCAGGTTGGGTGTCTGGTGAGGACTTGTTCCCTGGATCATTGACAGTGAACACTACTTCCTTGTGTAGTGGAAGGGCCGAGGCAGCTCTCTTGTGCACCTTTTATGAGGCACTAACTGCTGTGGGGACCAGCACCTTGGGGGTTAGGATTTCAGCATTTGGGTTTGGGGAGGACACGGACATTCCAATTAGCACTGTGAGCTTGATGCCTTTGAGAATTAACTCTGCTTTTCCTACCACACTGCAGGGGAGCTAATCAACCTTGCCATGTACTGTGAGAGGATAAGGAGGAAATTCTGGCCTGAGTGGCACCATGATGACGACAACACCATCTATGAGTCGGAGGAGAGCAGTGAAGGCAGCAAAACGCACACTCCCTTGCTGGATTTCAGCTTTTACTCAAGGACAGAGACCTTTGAAGACGAGGGCGCAGAGAACAGTTTCTCCAGAACCCCAGACACGGATTTCACTGGACACTCGCTCTTTGATTCTGATGTAGACATGGATGACTACACAGACCACGAACAGTGCAAGTGACATCCCTGCAAGTGACATCAGGCCTCGTTGACCTGCTTCCTTTGGAGCTGCTACTCCTGGGGGTTGGTCAATTTCCCAGGTAGAAATCCATCTGAGCTGGGAGGAGATCTTCGTGCTTAGCCCAGTTTTCACACACTAACTGGACTGTAGCCGCCTTATTTCTTTTTTGTATAAGTGAAACACAGAACTATTCAGATGGCTCCATAAAACAAACAGGCAAAAAAAAAAAAAAAAAAAAATCAGCATGGTTCCTGAAATCCATTTTTGTTTTCATTAGAAAACTAATATTGCGTGGTAGAGCAGGTGAGTGAGCGGGCCATCAGCTGATAGTGTTTCTACTGATCCTCGGCAACTGAGGCTTAGTTGTGAGATGGATTCTTGAACATCCTTCATCTACCAGGGTTTGAAGTAATGAGAGATACCATCAGAAAAAAATCTAGGAGATGAATGTTCCTTGGTGGCTGCTTGTACTTTATGTGTGTATATTGTATATTGAGATGTGAGTCAAAATCCACAGATATGCAATGAACACCTACTATGTGCAAAGCACTGTGCTAGGTGCTAATCCATGTAAGTTTTATTCTAAGCTCTGCCAGTGGCTAACTGTGTGATTTTGGGCAAGAACCTTAACTATTGTGTGCCTCATTTTTTCCCACCTGTAAAGTGGGGCTGACAATACTCTCCACCTACCTACCTCACAGGGGTGTTGTGGGGATTCATTTGGTAACATTTGTGCAGCGCTTTAAACCTCTTGGAAGTGATGTGACATGAACACATCATTTAATTTTTTTATTGTGCTTCATATGTGTGAAGATCTGAGGACAAAGAATTCCATATCTAGAGAGCAACCACTACAGTCACTTGTAAAAGCTGAGCAGGTGAAACACAAGCAAAGCTACAGTTAGGACTTGGTCATCATTCCTCTTTGTGATCTTTCTTGAGTCAAAATCTTTTATTAAAAGAATGTTAGAAATATTTTTACCAGTCATCATCAGCTACAAATGGTCTTCAGTTCTACTGAACTGTATTTGCAGAAAAGTGTTGTTTTCATTGTCAGAACTCACACTGGAATGTTCTTGTTGCCTCCAGAGTGTTAAGTTGCCATGCTTGATTAATTGGGAGAGAGTAAAGTTCAGGAATATGGTGGGTTTAACACGTGAGGGGGAAAGTATTTGATGGATTTTTGTAAACCGAAGCTTGCCAACTTGTAATGTCCTTAGGAAAACAAACCTTGCAGAGGTGAAGTAGAAAGAGGGTTGTGTTCCTTGTATCAAAGCACTCTGTGCAGTGACAGCACATATACAGATTTGTTAATGCAACTTTTCTGGTGTTTCCAGCCATTCCCTGGTGTAGCAGGGCAACACTGAGAACAGATCAAATGCTGAGGTTTCTTCAGGACCTCCCATCCCTTCACACCTTCCTTCCCTCTCCACAGAGTGCGTGAACTGTTGAAGTTACCCATGTTTGCGAAGGCACTCCCTCTGAAGACCTGGTTCTCTTGACATAGGACTTCGGGGGAAGTAGGGACAAGGGTCCTGTGTGATGGCTGTGGATGTGGGCTAGGAGAGTCAATGTTAAGATGTATACCTGCGAACAAAACTACTTTGCTTCTGATTTGGTAGGGATTACTTTAAAAGAGGCACTTCTTAAAAGAAGCTTCTGGAAAATCAAGTACTTGAAAAAGAAACTGAGTGTAGATCATAAGCAACGATCTTAAAAGATTGCTGTGGATTCGCAGAAAGGTAAAAGGGGAGAGATTTTGAGGCTGTTTACCAATTATGCAACTGCAAGTCATATGTAACTGGGAATAAGGGCTGAGATACCCCCATTTAGAAATTCTTATTCCACAGAAAATGTAGTTGTGAATATTTTATTAAAACCACTACTCTTGGAAGGGCCTGTCTGATGCTTAGTGATAATATGGTGGAGAAGATATGCATGAATAGCCTGTTTTGAGTCTCTAGCAACATTTGAGAGGCCTGCTCTCCTCCTCTCTCTTTAACAAGTGTGTTCTGAGGCCAGCTGGTAGCAGCTCTGTGTGACTAGGGAGATTCCTGGCCCAGAAATGTGATTATAATGAGCAAGTGAATTGTAGACCTGTCTCCACAAAGATTGAGTTGCCCTTTCCCCACCCTTAGCTGGAAAGAAAGTTCTGAAATTTTGCCTACAATTTGTTATTACTGCATAGCACCCGTGTGATGCATTTCACTGTAAGAATGATTAAGTATGAGTATGTAGATTCACATGGCTTTTACTGTGCATTCCTTGGAGAGCAAGTGTGTGGAGAGCCAGTGTTCAAAGTGAGGTTAGAACCATTAATTTCATCCAGGTATCTCCTACAAGGGCATGAATGGACATTGCCACCTGAGGCTCATGACCTGGCATTTAGTATTTTGTATGGAACTCTGGAATATACCCCAGTTTTACTTTATGAGTTATGGAATCAAAATGACCAAAACAAAATTGCTGTAGTATGAAAGGGCTTTAATTTTTATGTGCTTTATTCTTGAGCTACCCGGATTTAAAGTGTTCTCCAATTTGATGAACAGGTGCTACTTCTAAGAAAAACAACAGCAGCAGCAAGAAATTGAGGAACATTTTGGTCATCTGGCTCACTTACTCAATTTCTGTTGGTTTTTTTTTTTTTTTTTTTTTTTTTTTGGCTGGAAAGTAATTTAAGGAAGCATAGTCTTTAATGTTAATAGATGCTTTTGATTGGACAGAAGACAGAAATCATGGTCCACTTGTTATTTTTTGACTGTTGTTGTAAAAATAGTCATCCCCTTTATCTACCTCCCATCCCCACTCATCAAGATTAATGAACAGCAGGTGTATGCTTTGCTGTCCATCAGAACAGATATAAGGACAGTATTAATTTATGCAGAAATATAGTATATATTGTCAGATTTTAACATTTTGTTAATTAATCACCAATAATGACATTACTGAGGCCATGGGACTACCAGAAAACTGATTATAGATTTAGAACAATTTGGACTTGAATCACAACTGCAGTCTAATTCTCACACATAACCTGCCCACATATACAGAGGTAATAGTATATGCTTTTGTGAAACAGGTAGGACTCAAGGAAAGGAAGTGCTAAGGATTTTAACCTCATGTGTCTTGCCTAGATTTGTTTAGGAGAAAGTGTATCATCATAGAAATGAGTAGCTGGTCCAAGAATTAGCTCTAGAAACCCCCCTGCAAGAGATCCACTGAGGTTGTTATTGGTACTTGTCCTGTACTTGTACATTTGAATGGCAGGACCCAGAACTGGGGTCTTTTGCTTTGCCCTGGAGGATTCTTTCCATTACACCACCTTGGGTTGGTTTCCTTATGAAATTCATGTTCCTGAGAAATGAGTACATGTTTCCAGAACCAGCACAGCCCCAACCTCTCAGAGCCTGCTTAGAATCCTCCTTCCCTCTCATCCCTCACATCTAGTCAGCCTGGTCCTGGACAATTCAACAGACCTTTCTTTAGTATCTGTGCCTGACACTGCTAGGCTTCACGGATAGTAGCAAGATGTGTTTCAAAATCACCAAGATTCCTCTTTCTCTCTTATTTATTTTTTAAATAATCTGTGCTCATTTGCTCACTCACAGAATTTTTACTAAGCACCCACTTATGCCTGGTTTTGGGGTGCACACTGGCTATAGAGTGGGTAACTGCACAGACATAGCATTCTGATTTCATGGCATCCTCTTTTGCTTAGATTTAGATTTCTGTAATATACTTTTTTAAAATATACTTGGCCACTTTCCTGATCCATCCCACCCATCACCACTGGAGTAATCTTTCGAGAAAACTCTCTGGCCCTGTGGAATACCCTCTTGCCTCAGAATGAGTGTTACTCCGTGGGGCCTGGTATTCTCATTTCCTTATTCACTCATTTCCCTTGGCTCCTCTATTAAACCTCCAGCGCAGCAGGTCAATGTGATTGCTGCTGCCTAAACATGCCTCATGTGCCCCTACCTTTGTGCCTCTGCTCATGCCAGTCCCTCTCCTGAAATGCCCTACCCTCTTCTCCACTGGCCCCAATTATACCCATCTCTTAAGGCCCAAATTCATCAGTTCCGCATGAAGAATTCCCACCTCATTATAATCTCCTCTTCCTCTAAAAACAAAGTGCTTATCATTTCCTTCCCTGAAGGCTATATAGGAAAGGTTGTTCAGAAAGTGGGCTGTGTGTGTCAGGGAGATTCCACTGATAATCTAATGAAAGTCCTATAGCTTATTCCTCAAAAGTACATATATGCAAATACCTAAAATTTTACATATACATTCAGGAGATTTAGAGACTTGAAATTGCTCATGAGGTCTGTAGGAGGTTCCTGCTGATTGAAGAGGTCTTCTTCTGGAGTCTCTAAGTGTTACTATTGTTGTTTGTTCTTCAACAGATCCTGAGAGGAGAAAAATTAGCATGATATGCAAGCAAAAGCAATCACTATTATCATCCATGCTGAGTGTGGTTGAGTGACAAGAGAAGGAAGAAAGAAAAGCTGTTTTACATTATTTGAGAAATTATCTTTGTTTTGACAGGTTTGGAATTTTGAAAGTGATAGAGTTCTGTTGTCACAGTCGTTTATCCTTTAACCATCCAAAAAGTTGATTTGTCAAAGTGAGTTTGGGGCCAATTGAGTTTCATTTCAGCCCTGAAACCCACCACTTCTGCGTGAGTAGACCACTTGGTTTGAGGCTTCAATGGGAAAGAGACAGCTCGATTTTTCCTAGGAAGAAGATCCACACAATCACTTTCCCTTTGTTCATTCATTCTGTTATGGAACAATTGTGGAGTGTATTTTCATTCAATAGGGAATGACTCAGGTTATCTTTTCTTTTTTTTTTTTTAAACAGAGTGAAGTTATTTTTATTATTCCTGCTTCTGATCCAGGATCCTTTGTTCTCCTTTATGTGTGTTATTGTTTAAGATGAACAAGTACTGGTGAAAGTATACTCAATGACAAACCTTCCCAGTCTAAATGCTGAGCTCTGCCAGCCCATCTTTAACAGGTCCAGGGATCAATTGCTTGTGATTGTAAACTGCTTGACACCAGTTGCTCTGATGCTGTGGATGCAACTTGCCAGTTCAAAATGATCTCCTTGGTGGGTGTGGAGGGAGGTGCCCTTTGCCTGTAGGATTCTTGCCACTGTCATAGGTAGACACAAAAAGCTGTGGGATGTTTTTCTCTTTTGAGTTCCTTAGCAGAAATTTTGTTTTTTTAGTTCCTGACTTCCAAGAATATCTTAAGATATTTAAGATAAGATTTGCTAGAAAGAGCAATTTATTAGCCTTGCCTCTTAGAGATGGTTATAAAAGGTACTGACAAATAGCGTGAAGAGCTCAGCTGTTTGAGAGCTGACATTGTGACTTCCTTGGTCATTCTGGCTCTTGCTAAAGCAGGGAACTTGTCCCCAGACATTGGCTCTCTAAAACTCATTCTGCTGGCTAGACTGTAACAAACTAGGAAGCTTGAATTTCATGAGGATTATTGTCCCCAAATGTCTAATTTGTGGACAAATAAAGGGAACCATTAGAATGATAAAACAAATAACTAATAGAAATCCTGAATCATTTCACTGGGGAAACAAGTTATCTAGAAAGATTAGTATAGTACCCTAAAGTTTTGTACACAATTAAATAATTTCAGCAACGAAATTGGTAGCCATTTGCATATTTAAAAATAGTCTCTTTTGTCCCTCATTACAGCTGTAAATGGTTTGAAAATATTCACTAAACATAGAACAATATGTATATTTATCAAAATCAGTTAATTTTATAAAAGTAGTGTTATGAAAAGACTAATTTATCTTCCACCCTCCACCAGCAAGTATTTATTTTTATTTATTTGTTTTTACTCTGCGGCTGTAGAATAATTTTCATTTACCAATAATATTTAAATAGTTTCTTTAGTAATTTTCCTCAAAAATCACCCCGTGGCTTTTTAAAAAATAGGATCCAGCTTTTGAATTGCCATGTTAATTGGTGGTGGCTGAACAGAGAGAATAATATAATTTTTCACTGGAGGACTTGAAGAGAGGAATGCTTTGGACATTTACTATCACCTCCCCCTTTCAAAAAGCAGTCAACTGAAGTGTTCTTTCATATTGTCTTCTACTCTTTCCACCCCCAACAAGAGATCACATTTAGCTTATTAACCATGTCTAATGGTTATATTTTTACCTTTAACTAATTATATGTGATTTTTTTTTACAGTAGTAAGATAAAGACAATGTTCAACAATTGGATGGACCTCTGCTTCAGTAGGGGTGTTTGTGTTACTCTTGTCAAAATGATTTTTACCTTTGGTAATAAGCATCATGGATCAGATCATGCTTGTAAGCATATGAATTTTCCCCCCAGTTATCTGCATCATATTGAATGTCTGACAACTAAATGCTGATGTGGGTGAGGGTTTCTCCAGGGTGATGTTTGGGAAAGTGAGGCACCAAATCCTTCTTTTGGGGATATTAGAGTGGGAGGAGATACTGAGTGGGAGGAGAGAAGGCAACAGTCACAAATCCCAGGGCTTCAAGCAACTAGGTGATATGGTTGCTGTGGAGATGTGTCAGGGACCTGGCAAGTTTTCTAGGTAGTGACATCTTACTAAAAATAAGCACATGTTTACAAATCAAAAACAAATGCAATCTATGCAGGGAAGGATTGTCATGGATGTACAAGTGACCAGTGTAGAAGGCACTGAAGTAACATTTACCTTTATTTTAATTGCTGATCTGTGCCCCTGAATTGCCCCAGGCTAGAGAACTTGGAGGGTAAGTCAGAGGGGCCAGCCCCAATATCTTTGTTCCTTTGATTTTGGAACTTCCTTCTAGTCTCCCAAAAGTGCATTTTATTTTAGAGAAGATTATTTTTTAAAACGTTTGAAGACACCCTAAATCATCCCTGTTTAGGTGCTGGTCTCCAAACCTTTGTGCTTATTCATCTCATCAGCAAAATTCTGTGTATGCCCCTCAGAATATTATTTATTGTATACATACCTGTATATATATATATATATATATATACACACACACACACACACACACATTGCTGTATATGTATATATTGCTCTACTGATGTATAATGTATGTTTAGAATCATAACAGGCATAGAAATTTAAAAAGCTTATTCTCCAGTAATCAATAGTGTTTCTGAGAAATGGGGCAAGCGATACTTAAAAGTAGCACTCAGGCCATAATTGATTAAAGAATATGTCTGTAACATGTGTGGCCTGTAACGTGTGGCCAAATGGATATAAAACAGGCATAGATGCATGATTTTAGGTCAAGATATTTATTTATTTTTATTTAAAGTAGGCTTTTTAAAATTTTGAAGTAGGTATTTTGGGTTGGGGAAGGGAAGAGTGAATAATTAGATATCGCTTTTAGGAGAGCTCTTTTTCATTCTGTTTTTGGGACCACTTGATCTAGGATACCTTACACATTCCTGAAAGATTTTGCAATAAAATATACTGATTTAAGAAAAACAAGAAAAGGAAGGGAGGAGGGACCCAAATAATGCGTATATACAAGATGTATTGCCAGAGAATTTCAGCATCAATCAGAAAACACATTTTGATAATACACAGTAATCATCATCTCACTAATTATATGTTTTTCTTCTATTTGTTTATGACCTCATGTATCCAAATGTGTGAAGATGTACAGATTTATTTTCACTGATCTGAGGTAGCAAGGGCCAATGCTGGCATGATTTGAACCCACATTTCAGCTGCTTGGGGGCTGATGTTGGACACTGCCTGAGACATTTACCTGCATCATCTGTTTTGCAAACACAACGAGTAGCATCTTGGTGATTAAGGGCCCAATGTGGAGGCGGCATTCCAGTCTTTATTTCTGGACCTATGAGTTACTTTAGCACAGTTATTGTCAGTAGTTTATAAAGCCATATTTAAACTTGTACACTTGATTGTAAGATAGATTTGAATTGTGCACTATGTTGATTACTGTATATAAATGTGGAAATTCTGTATATTTGGTCTTAATGCTGTATGTATTTGATGTGTAAATGATAATTAATGGATATGAAAGAGCTTGCTGTGAATGTCTTCATTCCAATTTGCTTCTCTTTTGCAAATTTGAATGTTTAAACTTTATACCCACGGGAAAAATCTGAAATTTTTGCATCTAATATACTGTTCAGTGGTGGTCTCTTAAATGATTAGGAGAATATTTTAGTTGTAAGGCTCTTGTATAATTAGAACAAGGTAATGAATTTTTTAGGCATGTAACTTTCTAATAGAATTTCAAATGAGTGTTTTTTATGAAGAAACACGGGTGTCTATAATATGCAGTCCTATTCTCTCCTGCTTTGACTTTATGCCCAATGCATCCCTCAGAGCATTGTGAGGAGTGATAACCCTGGTAGAGGAAGAAGAAAAGACAGTGTTGGGGATACATCTTAAAACTTGCTCCAGCTAAACCTTATGATAGACCAATTTCCCCTTGTATAAATGCTGTCTCAATGAGTTCCCATACCTCTTCAATAAAGTAATTATAATTCCCATTTTACAGATGAAGAAAGAGGTTTGGGGAAGTAAATTTGCATAGAGTAATATGACTAAAATATACACAAATCACATCTTGGGGTCAGAGAGGCACAGAGAGGTTTTGGAAATACAAATCTTATATTTAAGTGTCCCACACATAAGTGTTTGGCAATGAACCTCCATGGATTAGCTTGGCCTTATAGACAGGTCAGGATTTATAGAGACATAAATGATTCTTGAAATTGTATCTTATTTTTTAAATTTACTCAGAGATTCCTTTTATTTAAAAAATTTCAAAAAAACCCCACAAAAATAGACTTTTAAGATAACATATATTACTTAATATATTATTATAGCATACTTACAATAATTATACCATTGTTTCCAAAATTATAAAGAGGAAAGAAAACACAAGGGAAGCAGATGACCCAATATATATAAATAACTATAAAATCTTATTAGAATAAATAAAATCATCATAAATAAAGGGCCTACTGGCTTGGGAGGAGGGGTTTGACAATGACTTTGGCTACTTGCTTGTGGAGGGAAATTTGAACACTAGGGAGAAAATGGGAGCATAGAGGCCTACTATTCACAGCACAAACAATTCCAGGAGGCAGAATTGGGTAGGGGAGAGGGCTCACTGGTTCCTTCAAATATGCTACGTTTTTAAGAACCCCAGAAACACTATCCCCCAACACCATGAACACTGGGCTTGCACACTGGGGACCTGCCCTGGGGTGGCACAGGGGAGGGGAGAGTGGGCTAATGCATTATGGAATGTGGGGGGAGGGCTACGCTACTTGATTAAATTAGGAATCCCCCAGGTTCCCACAGCACAAGTGTCTCCCCTTGAGATCCAGCAGATGCATACTAGGCAGGCACTAGTCACCCAGAAATAGAGATAGGATCGAAGATAGAGAGTCGTGGTGGGGTTGCAGGTGGTTGAGGTGGCCCAAAACCCCAGCCTCAAAGACAGGTGAGTCAGATCCCCCCAGGCTGCTGCCACTGTTGGCATAGTCATCAGGGTCGGATCCCAGGGAATGTGCAGAAGGGCTCCAAGCCAGGCCACCCAAGGGCCCCAGATGCTGCCAGGAATGGCCCTTTGGCAAGAGGGGCAACAGGCTGAGGTGGGTCCATTCAGACCACAGGGGTTCCAGAGGCAGCAGAGAAGGCAGAAGGTAAAAGTGGAAGGTCCCCAGGTGGTGGTGGGGAGCTGGAGGGCGAGAAGGAACACAAGGACAGGGAAGGGCCTGCCAGGCCTAGTGGTGGTAGAGAGGTTTGGTGGCCATAAGGCAAGCCAGAGAAGCTGATGCTCTGGTGCAGCACATGGGGGTGGCCAGGGGCCACCAGGACCTTGATGGGGTTGTGAATGAAGCGGCACCACGAGCCCTAGGGGCCCTAGAGGTATAATTTGTGGCAGAGTTGTGAATGAAGCGGCACCACGAGCCCTAGCGGCCCTAGAGGTATAATTTGTGGCAGAGTTCCGTGTTGTGCCCATTGGCCTGGTGCAGCTCACGCAGGCCATGGGCAAATTGGCACTTAGCTCATAGCGGCAGCGCCCACTCTCTGAGAAGGTCTGACCCAGCTCAGTCTTGCAGCCAGAGGAGGTGGTAGGGGTCACAGTGGGCGAAATGGGTGAGGGCGAGTGCTCAGGGCTGGGGCGGGAACAAGGAATGCAAAGCCAGGGCAGGTGGGGGCACCCAGCCACAGCTGCAGCCCTCCACCAGGTTTGTAGAATGGCCAGGCAGCTGGGAGGTGCCCCCAGATGGGCTGGAGTCAGAGAAGTTCAGACTCCAGAGTCCAGAGGACTCAGTTCCTCTGTGGTCTAATGACAGGTCAGGGCTCAGTGATAAGAGGCTCTCGTGGATGGCAGTGAGATCCATGGCAGCGCAGTGAGCCATGAAGGGTGGGCGAAAAGTTGGAGTGCTGAAGTCAGGCTCTGTATCTTAAAATTTGATCAACTACTATTAAAATATTAACTTCTTACCATTTAGAGCAAATTACAAGTAGGTAATGTCCAAAATATCTCCCTGGCTCCAGTTATGAGAATATCTGTTAAGTAGAAAATGAGAGAAACTCCTAATTCCACATTCCAGAGATGATTTGGTTTTTATCCTTTTAGATCTCTTATCTCTCTTGACCTAGAAATCCCAGCTGTTTAGCTCTGCTTACTAACATAGGCCCTAATTAGAAGTGGTTTGAAACAAATACACATCTACTTCAACTTTAGTTGGCTCCAATTTCTTCTTAAATTTGTGTGGGGGTCCCCGACTGGCACGAGTGGCATGCGTAATTAATAATTACTCGGAGGTGGATTGTCTTTAAATGCAAGTGTATGTTCAATCACAACAATCATCAAATATAATTAATTAATGCAAAAAAGTATTGGGTGTGCTGGAGTACCCCAACTAGCATTTGATGTACACTAATCAAACACTATAGATAAGTTACACTATCCTAGGGCAACTAAGCACTACCTGCAATTCACACAATCCGAGGGCAACTAAACATTACAATTAATTCACACACTCCTAGGGCAACCATGAGCCCCAAAGTACCTCCAATGCCAGGTGACCTCTCTTAGCCAAAGAGCAGATGTTGTCCTTGTCTGGTGGTTCTCTTCAGCTGACGGCTGGACGTCAGGGAATGGTGGAGCTGATGCAGCGACAGACAGCAAGATGGCCGGTCTCACTGATGTCCTTGGAGCAAGCCCAAAAATGTGGCAGGGCAAGCAGTTTAAAAGCAGTTCCAAGTTGGTGGTGTGGGCCTGAGTTGGTGTTGTGGGCTGGTGATTGGTTACACCCAGTAAAAGCCAATGTCCATTGGTTATGTCCAGTGAGGTAGTATAATTGCAACTGGGCCTTTCTTTGTGCATGTGCATGGGCTGAGCCCCCTATCAATTGTAACCAGTAGGCCTGCTGTTAGGTGCCCCTCACTGCCCCTTTGTCAATTACATGGGCTGAGCCCCTTGCAGCCCTTGATTGCATGGGCTGAGCTCTCTATCAATTGTAGGCCTATGGTTAGGTGCCTTTTACAGCCCCCATCAATTGCAAGCCGGCATGACTAAGCAAGTCAATGGCTGCTGTTCCTTATGGCCAGCAACCCAGTGAGTCCCCGGCATGTCCAGGCATGTCCATGGCATACACTCCTTACACGCACTTAAGGAGAGGCCTGCTCTCCTGGCATTTAGAAGTCACTGGAGGGAAAGGGTGATTTGCCTTTCTATCATGCTGTGCTCTTAGAAATGTCAGGATGAAAGCTTTGCTGCCATTTGTACTGAATACCTTGAATATGTTTTCGTATTGTTGTCCTTCTTTTCTCTAATAGGAGAGGCAGAAGAGTGGGTCTTCTTGCCCTCTCAGGAACTGCCTGTTTTGTTTGTAGATGATGCCACTGTTAGCCCAGTTAAACACTTCCCGGCTGGGCTGATTCCTTTTAGCGACAGATTTTTCTTTTAAAAACTGCCAAGGTGAAAGCAGCTTATTCCTTGGATGAAAGGAGATTTTGGAAAACAAAGAGGAAAGAGAAGCAGCCTTTTTCCTCTCATGGGAATTATTGTGTTGCCGCTCTGTGTGCTGAAAAGGTACCTGTTCTATTTTGGTGTCAGTGTGCTTGTTATGAAGATGTAGGGGAGTTGTTCCCAGTGGAGGGACTGTTAAGATGGAAGTGAGGTTTGCCTACATGGGAGTGTGTGGCCTGGGCAAGCACATTGGGTAACTCATGCTCAGCACTGTATCCTGGTTAATCCTGGTTAAAGCAGACTTCTAAGGCAGCCTTGAAAAGGAGGAGGAGAGTCAGAGAAGGACAGCGTGTGGAGCACGCAGCCCAGGCCCTTCTCCACCCTACCTCTTGGCATGGTTTCATTGCGTGGGAGCCCTGCGCCTTCCTCCTCTGCCCTTGCAGGCCACCTTCCAATTTTAGTTGGTTCATTCACAGGAAAAAGGAAGAAATTCTAGTCTAGCAATGTCAAATAGTCCAGATTGGCTGGTGGCATAAGCAGGGTAGGGGGAAGTGAGGAGGAAGGACTCTGGGACCAGGCTGTTTGGAAGCCATCCTAGTTGACTGTGAGGAGATTTTTTGAGAGAGAGACTAAAAGATGAAAGAGTACTGTGTGCAAGTAAGATTTATCCAAGGACAGATGTAGCCTAGTCAGAGAAGAGGCTGTTGCAGAGCAACTGGATTGGATTTTAGTGCTCACAGTGAAGCCAGAGGCATGAAATAGGGTAGGGTGGAGAGAATCGGAGGGGAGAGAACAGCTACCATGCACAGGGAAACACAGACTCCTTAGATGTGCTGAGTCCTAGGGGAGGGAGACGATGCTGGTGACGCTGCTGCCCACTGATTGTGCTGTCAGATGTGGGAAATGTGGAAAGGGGGAATGGGCTTTCAGGGGAAAGAGGAATTTGGTTTTAGGTGCACTGAATTTGAGGATTCAGTAGGAGATGTAGGACTGGAATTTACGATGGGATAAAAGCAAACCTACAGCTCTAAAAGGACAGTTGAAGCAAATGGGATGGAAAGACAATAACAATTATTAGCAACTTGCATTTGCACAATGTTAAAATGTATTTTAAGATAATTTCAGAGTTACTCCTGACACGTGTCACTGGTACCCTTGTGTATAAAATGAGGAAGTTGCAGGTTGATCTTTGATACCTTCAAGCTCAAACCTTCTTCCATCCGTCCCTGAAGTTGAATACTGCTGCTCTAGATACCGATTTTAAGTCCTGCTTTGACATTTCTTGCAGCACTGGAAAGAGTTTATTGGCCAAATCAAGCAGTTATAGCTTCCATGTACATATTTCTTACTATGTACCAAGCACAGTGTTCTTAGCAACCTATGTGTATTAACTCATTCAATCCTCACAACACCCTATGAGACAGGCACTGTCACTGTCATCACCACCAGTATCACTGTCACTGTGGGTATTAATTTCTTTGACAGTGGATTATTGATAATCAATGATGGTTAATTTTGTGTGTCAACTTGAACAGACTGGGGGGTGCCCTGCCCAGATTAAACATTGTTCATGGGTGTAACTTTGAGGCTGTTTCTGGGAAAGATTGGCTACAGAAACTGGTATGTTGTAGGAAGGAGTTTGAACTGGTACAAGGCCTTTGAAGAACAATCCAGCAATATCTAGGTAAGCTGAAGACATGCATACCCAACACTATTCCTAGATATGTAGCCTAAAGGAATTTACCCATATGTTTACAAAGAATTGATTAAATCAGAAAAACAGTTGGCCAAGGTAGATTATGGTTGGAAATGGAAGGATATAAATAGGACAAAAGGTAGAGGAAGGAGGAGGCTCCTCACATTCTCTCTCCTATCTTATTACTTGAGCTGGGACATTTAAAGTCATCTGCTGCCTTCAGACTGGGATTCATGTATCAGCTCCCCTGGTTCTCAGGCTTCTGGAATCCACCTCTTGTGTCTCCAGCTTTAATTTTTTTTTTTGGTCAAGTTTCTCTGGAAACTACTGGCGGATATAAAGATAAATCACTCACCCTAGCCTCAATGGTAGGTGAGACATGAACACACAAAATTCAGATTAAATATTACATGGTTTGGATATGAAGTGTCCCTCAAAAGGTCCTGTGTTAATGCAGGACTTCTCAGAGGTAATATGATTAGATTAAGAGAGCTGTAACCTGATCAGTGAATTAATCCACTTGATGGATTAATAATTTTTATGGACTAAGTGGATAGTAACTGTAAGCAAGTGGGGAGTGACTGGAGGAAGTGGGTCACTATGAGTGTGCTTTGAATATTATTGATTTTGTCCCTGGCTCCTCATTTTCTTTGTTTCCTGGCTGTTATAAGTTGAGCAGCTTTTCTCTACCATGCTCTTCAGCCATGATATTTTGCCTTACCTTGGCCCAGAGCACTTGATTTCGATGACTATGAACTGAGACCTCTGAAACTGTGAGTCCTAAATGAACTTCTCCTAATCTAAGTTGTTCTTGTCAGATATTTTGGTCACAGCAGAAAAGATACTTGCTGAATATAAGATTTGGAGTAGACAAAGGGGAATGAAGGGAAGAGAGAGGGGGGTGGGAAAAGAAAAGAGTAGAATGAATCTGACATAAATTTCCTATGTACATATATGAATATACCACAGTGAATTCACCATCATGTACATCCATAAGAAATTAATTAAAAAATATAGGTAAATGGCAGAAAGATCCATTGAGGGAAGGGAGAAGTGGGTATGGGAAGGGAAGGAAGAAGGGAGTAGGGGAAGGGAATGGGAAAGAGAGGTAATGAGGACTGAATTAGAACAAGATATATTCCATGCTTTTATAATTATGTCAAAATGGATTCTGCTGTCATGTATAACTAAAATAACCAATTGAAAAAAATGAGTGTCACTTAATGGAAACAAAATAAAACAAAAAGATGCTTTGGACACCATAGTGGATACAGTATTTCCAGCCTGGACACAGGGATGCCTCTTGGCAGTGTCCTTTTAGGCTCTATGCCCCTCTGTCTTGTTTTCCTACCCACATAATACTAGCAGTTAACTTGTTTTTCCAAATCATAACACCTCAGATCTACCTTATCTCTAGCATAGAAAGGAGAAAACACGTCTTTCTTTGATTAAAAAGATTTTCAGAAGACAGAATGGCTAAGAAATGGTGGTTCACACACCATGCGACCTGAATTCTAATTAGTAAGTGTAAGGCCTCATCCTCCTGAAACAGCTCACACTGTCAAGAACATTCTCTTTACTACCGCATCTTATACAGGTAAGTAGCATTAGCTTTGAAGAGCTGAAGGAAGCAACGAGGTGTCTTTAAAGGGTCAGAGCAGGTGTGGGAGCCATCTGAGGTACAGAAGGAGCTGGTTTTGTTCCATGGAATTATGCTGCTTGGAGGCAGGAGGTGTGGGTTGGTTGTGTGTATGTACCTCATGTCTTAGCATCAACTAAGGGAGTCCCTTTCCTCTTAAAAGCAACTTCCCCATTCCCTGCAGCAGCTTTCCCTGTGAGTGGAGTCCTGGAAAACTGCATAGACAGATTCCCAGGGAGGAAACACTGTGGGAGCTCCACCCCAAGATGCTTGTGGTTCTGTCCTGATTAAACGTTTGCTTTATTTTCTTTTATCAAGGATAGGTATTTATTCTCCAGGCAGGGGTTCCTCGCTGGCTATAGGATATCTGACTTCTGGTGTTGGATGATTTTAAAGGTTTAAAGCCTGCAGCAGCTGGATGTCCAAAGGGGACTGCACAATCCACTTCTCCCCACAGCGCAAAACATGTGGTAAACGCTCAATAAAGGTTTGTTACAGGAATGGATAGATTCTCAGGTAAAAGACAAATCAAATTGCAAAGAAATGTCCAAAGTTTGAAGTTTGACACAACACACTGTGCAAAGGCAGCCAGTAAATTACTCAAAGAACAAACTGCAGGTGACTAAAATATGGGTAATAATTTCTGTAGGCTCAAGTGGTTTATGCAGTCCTCAGCATTGCTTGATGGAATTATAGCTTCATAATTCAAATAGCTTCTATTTCCTTGGCACACATATACCATGGTTCTGAATTCCAAAATTTGCCCATGGTTGGCACCATGTTTTTCTTCACCCCTGTACCCTTACGTTACCCAATACATTCTTTTGTTGGCAGGTTTGGTGTTAGGTGTCTTCACCTCTGATTACCAAAAACACAGCACAATCAACCATTTCGTTGTGTTGGATGGTTTCTATGTATTTAACTTAATAATGAGACTATATACATCAAGCTGTTTATGCACAGGCTGATCTTAATTGTAATCTTTCTGCCTCAACTTCCCAATTAGCTGGGATTATGGGCATGCACTACTGCACCCAAATTACAAAAACCAATCTAAGTGCTGAATTTATAATATAAAAGTGACAACTTTTTAACATGCCAAATAATAAATGATGAATTAAAATGATGCAATAAATGGAAGGGTTTATAGGTCCAGATGAATTCAGAGTGAGACTAGTGTGGGCAAGAATAGAAAAGATGTGGACACAAATTGCTTATGCAAAAAGTGGTGTGAAGAGCATTCCACTCGATTATGCTTCTTCAAGAAAAGTACTCTATATTACCATCCTTTCATTTTCATATCTAGCACACACCTGAGCATAACCAGTGACCTAGAGGTGTCTTTTTTGTTTTTGATTTTTAGTGATAAACTGTTTATATGCAGTCCTATATGAGTGAAGTGAACTGACTGGTTGAACGCAGTGGAAAGGTCCTGTTGTGAAACAGATTTGTGCAAGACTAAAGCGTGGTAGAGGTTGAAGAGGAGCTGGAGTACATATGGAATGCAATAAGAGCTTTCAAATGGCAGATGAACAAGGTGAGAAAGACAGATCCATCCAGCAGCAGTGTGCCTGAGAAGGGAAGAGCAGGGTGTTTTAATATCTGTTCCTTCCTTCCTATTTGTATTGTTGCTCTCAATTGGAGTTTTTATGGCTTCTGGTCAGAACTTCCTGCTCACATACTTTTGATGGGTCCTTAGCATTTGCAGAAAATCTCAACTTTTTAGTCTCGTCAGTATATCCAATATCTAGTTTCTAAAGTTCTCATTCTCCTGATTTCCTATCTGAATTTTTTTCACAAGAATTCTGTTCTCCACCCAGATAGTTGATGTTCTCAAAAAAATTGAGTTATACTCCTGGTCACCTTATTGTCTCAGCTCATAGGTTTTCATCCTGTCAATCTGTGACCATCCCAAGTATTATGGCTATATCAAGCTCATCCCGCTTCAGGCCTCCCGATCCTAAGAAATGGTTCCTTCTTAACCTCTGAAGCAATTATTGTCCATGTGTTCATTTAGCACCTAGCATATACCTGAACACTTTCTACTCATCCCCTGTGGTATACTATATCCCACTGTCTAAATTATAAACTTCTAGAAAAAAATGACTGAGTTCTGAATTTTTACAAGTTTCCTCAGGGAATTCAATAAATAAATGTTGTCTAAGTTAGGGACAGAAGGAAGATAGACACGTGAGTGATTTATTTATTTATTTTGAGATGGGCTCTCACTATGTTGTCCAGGTTGGCTCAACCTCTTGGGCTCAAGTCCTCCTCTTGTCCCACCCTGCCAAATTACTGGACTAAGTGTGCACCATCATGTAGCACTGCCTGAATGGTTTTGAAGAACCAATTCAGAGAACTTTGTGATTACTGACTTATTTGAATACTTCTTGGGTTTATTTTTATTTTTATGCTGTTCAAACTCTTGAGATAATGGGTTTCATATATATCCATACTCCTGTGCAAAGAAGTTCTTCCTTTTATTTGTCCTAAATTGCCCTTTATACTGATGATCCTATTTAAAGCATAAGGTCTATATGCCTTTTAAAGGTTAGGGCACTGTTTAGCCAGACGCCCAAATATTTATATACTAAGACCTACACGAGTGTTGTCTGATTAATACTTGTCTTCTTGGGAAAGCTGTGAATAATGTCAACATGAACTACATTATTCCTGCTAAAAATTCATCCATTTAGTTTAACTTGCATGTAACGACACCTGAAAGTCAGGAGCTGTTTGCTGAGCACTGTTGCAATACTGTTGTAGCTCATTCATAACGAATGGCAATGAAGTCCCTTTAGCATACCAAATGGGAGCATCCGCATAAATGGGAAATTTAGGGGCTCCTGGAAACCTTTAATATGTGATGAATACAAAGGGGAAATGCAGTGAGTCTCAGAGAAATTCTTGTTTGGAAAAAAGACGCCTTTAGTAATAAAAGTGAATCGGAAGTTAAAACTATGGTATTAACCAATGCTTTACATTAATGCCAGGTGAAATTTATCAAAATAGCTGAACAACAAAGAGGCTGGAGATGGAGCTATTAAGGAGAGCTGGGAAGGGCTGGGAAAGGCAGAGCTTCACCATTTCCTTTTGGCCTGTTCTTTTCCTCTTTTTTGATTCCTTTTTTCCCCCTTTCTGGTTATATGACTTTGTGCATTTTCTTCCCTCTTGGAACTTTTATTTACTCTGGTCTTTGATCATCCTCTCATTTTTCCTTGAATTGCAGGCACCTTGCTTCCTACCTCCTCTTTCTGGCTCTCTGTAATCTACCCTTCCTCCACCTTAAATGTCCTATTCCTTCTCCTTTCTAAGTCACAGAATCTTGCAATGGAGGGACCTTGGAACCATTTCACTGATCTCTTCATACTGGTGGTGCTGAAAAACTTGAGAGAAAACAACTTACTTCCTCAAGCCACATGGACAGTGAGTGTTAGGACCCCACAAAAAGCACTGCATGTCAGCATTGAGAGACTGGATGCCATCTGCTTCATCTATCCATTCAACACAAAAGCACTTTTTAAACATCCTGAGATATTTAGACTGTTTGGAAATATTTCCAGGGAAATTAGCCCACTTCTTGGTTATTTGTGTTATTATATTGTTGGAGAACTCTGGAAGAAAGTATTCTTTAGATTTTGTGATTTTTCTCTCATGAAGCCTGCTGTGTCCAGTAGAGTTATAATGAAGAACTTTCATGTGCTCTTTAAACATGTGATGAAGCAGTTAGGCACTCTTAGCCTTTCCTTCCCTAAGACACCCCCACCCCATCTGTTAATGGTTCTTCATGTCACACGCTTCCCATCTTTCATCCTTTTAGAGCCTCACTTGGGTGATATCTACTTGCTGTCATCCTTGTACAGTGACAAGAGATTTGGGCATAAGAATTCAAATAATATTTAATCCACACAGTCTGCAGAAGCACTATTATCTGTGATGGGCTGGGAATTTTATCAATTTACTATTTTCTTCATGTTGTGCTCACATGGGTTTGTAGCGAGGCAGGCTCAGTTGACCTTCTTAGGTCTCTTTCATGTAAATCACCAAGAAGCCAGATCCTTCCAGCTCCTCTCATCTGACTATGTAGATGATAACAACATGAATTTGAGTCTTACAGATGTTCCTATAAAATGTGATTTTTTTTGGTTCCTGTTTACCATTTTCCCCAGCAGTCAGGGCTCTTTCTAGATTGCAGGATTTGCTGGGTTCCTGTTCTTCACTGTGCACTGACAGCTTCCTACAGGTGAACAGCCAACTTTGATCAATGTGTCATTTTGTTTTTGTTATAATTATCAATACTGTTACAATAATATCTGTCAGATAAAATATCACATGACAGGATCATGTGCTGCAAAGTGGAAAGGAGTACACCTCATCTAAGATCACTTAAGATCTATTTGGTTATAAGGACTGGACATCAATTGAAAGAACTCCATTACATCTCACAAAGCTACAAAAGAATGGACAACCAAACCTGAGAGTGTGCCAATCAGTGATAAGTGTGATATTTTCTAGAGAGATGTGATTCCTGATCTGTGGGTTTTCCTATTCTACCTTTCAAAATTCTTCATGAAATAATCTGATTGATACAACTTGGGTGCCATGGAGGTCCTTGGAGCTGCCTTGGTTCCTGTCCTCTCCACTCTTGGTTGTCCCACTTTGTTCTGGGTCATATGCGCAGAAGTGCAATGTTTTGCTACGCATATATAGAGCCACTGGTACCCAGCTCCTATGTCCTGGACTTCCCAGTGAAGGGTAAACATTACAAGTGAGTCACCCCCAAGGATGCCTACAAAAGGTACAGAAAAATATAGAGAGTGTGTTTACTGAATATATGAGAATGTAGCCTTATTAGTCCATAAGAGAGCAAGGTCAGGACAGTGAAGAGATTTTCTCAAATTGCTACACAATGTTACACAATGTTGAGCAGCAACCAAGGGATTAGTGAGAAGTTTAGAGAAACTGAAAAACTTGGTTCTACTGTTGGAGTGATTCTACCATAATTTAGCTGACCTCATTTGCTCATTCATTCATTAAATATTTATTATGGTTTGCCATATACCAGTCGTTTTTCTAGGTGCCAGGGAAACCTTAGATATAATTGTGCTCTGATGGAGCTTGTATTTTTTAGAGTGTATGGGCATAATAGACCAGAAAACAAACAAGACAAATAATTTAAGATGATGATAAGCGTTCCGAAGACTGTCATGGGGTGTTATGAAGGAGAATGACTGGGACTAGGGCAGTCAGGTAAAGCCTTTCTAGAAATGACATTTGAGTGGAGCCCTTACCTCAACATCTCAGAAGACAGCCAAATCAAGAGTTAGTGGGCTGAAAGTAATTGACTTCTTTTTTCTTAGTTTGAGTTTTTCAGCACCTTCAAGTGCCTCCAATAATTCTAGTATTTAGCCACAAATGCTGAAGTCTGAGAGCCTAGCCCTAGGTAGATTGCTTCCCAGTAGTGAATCTTGATTTGGCTATGAATCTGGTGGCTCTGGAGGCTCTTGAAGCTATCCAGCTTGGGATGAGCTGCAGGAGGATAAGCACAGATTTAGGTTTAGTCTCTTGAGGTCTCCTTGTGAAGAGTGGGTGTTCGTATCCTCTAGTTTCACCACCCTGTGTTGCCCTTCCTTCTCCCAGTGGCTCCCTGCTTAGGCAAGGGCCCTAGAAGAACTCAGAGATCATCAGACCCAACTCCTAACTTGATAAATGAGAAACCTGAGAGGTTTAATGTTTTGCTAGAGATCACACAGTTAGTTTGGGAAGATCCAGGATTTGATTACAGGATTCCTGTTTCCCAGTTCAATTTTTTTTCTTCTTCTAGAGCACTGACACTGAAGATAGGGTATGCAAAAGTTTTTGGAGAGCTCTATTTCAAACCATGGTAGAATCAAAGATCACCTTTATTTAAAAAAAAACAGTTGTCCAAAATTTAAAATAACATTAATAAAATAAATAGTATCAAATAAGAAAAGATTCCATAGTAAAATATATCATATATTGGTAAAATATTAAAAAACAAGTTGTATTAGTCCATTTTGTGTTGCTATAACACAGTACTTAATGTTAGGTAAATTATAAATGAAGAAGTTAATTTAACTGTTTGGCTGGGGGTTCAAACAGCATGGTGCTGGCATCCAGGCTAGGACTTCCCATCTGCATCACAACATGGCAGAGAAGCAAAAAGGGGAATGGCCATGTGCAGAAGGGCCAAGCTTGCAGTGAGGACTCACATTATAACAAGTCACTCTTAGGAGAACTAATTCACTCTTGTGAGACTCAACTTATTCCAAGAAACCATTATTAATTAATTCATGAGAATGGAGTACTCTGACCTAATTGCCTCCCACTAGGTCCCACTTCTTAAAGGATCCACCACCTCAATACTTGGTTTCACACAGGGAACCAAGCTTAAAGCACATGAAATTCTGGGGGGGAAATGATGGGCAAACCATAGCACAGTAGTAAATATTAAAAAACTAAATAGCTATAGAATTATTCAAAAAGACCAAATACAGATGGTCCAGATACAAATGGTCCTGAACTTATCATGGTTCAACTTAGGATTTTTCAGCTTTATGATAGTGCAAAACTGATGCACATTGAGCAGAAATCATATTTTGAATTTTAATCTTTTCATGGGAGTATCAGTGTGATACTCTCTCAAGATGCTGGGTTGTAGCAGGGAGCCAAAACTCCTATCCAGGCATGTGATCTTGAGAATAAACAACTGACACTCTGCAGTGTACTGGGTTGCTAAGCTATGATGTTTGGTAAGTTAGGTGTGTTTGTATTTAGTGCATTTTCAACTTACAATGGGTTTATCCAGATGAAACCTCATTGTAAGTCGAAGAGCACACATAGTTGCGTCGTGGGAGAATGTGGATTATGGAAAGCTACAGAAAGAAAGGAAGTGATGTTTAACCTGGGTCTTAAAGGATGAGTAAGTAGATTACAGGTAGCGTAAGTGGGACAGACAGGGAGACATTCCAGGGAGGTAAACAGGAGTAATGGGGTTGGGGCCATGTAGTGGAGATATTTGGCATATGAAGGCAGATGAGATCAGGCTGTAATGAGTTTTGTTTGCCTTGCCAAAGATTTCAACCATGTTCTATATTCAAGAGCACTTTCTTCAATCCTGGAGTTATTCAATATTTGCACCATCCAATATGCTATCCACATGTCTCTACTGAGCACTTAAAAAGTGGCTAGTGCAATGGAGGAACTTTAATTTTTAATGCTTAAAAATATAAATTTAAAAAGACAAACATGGTTAGTGGCTACCATATTAAACAGCACAGCTGTAAAATATGGGGATCATATGAGTTTCCAGGTGTGGATACAATCAGGTGTGAGTTTAATGAATCCTCCATTTGAAGAATCATCAAGATGAAGCTATGTCTATGCAATGCCAGGACAGTCAATCAAGTAAGGCAAAAATAAATTTATTGATGAATTCCTCCATTTACCAGACATGAAATGAAAAGAATGATCTTGGAATGAAGCATGCTCATAAATTAGTCTTTTGTGTGGCAGATGCTCATGGGATCAGAGTGAGTGCTATTTTAAAACCACTATTTCTGTAAAAGTATTAGTAGCCTTCATACTGTAATATATCAATAAAAAGATAATAGTAAATACAGTGCTGTTTTATTAAGGTGTCTCTCTTTCCTCTGACTATTAAAATATGCTGTTGCATTTTTATAATACCTGAAATTTCATGTATATATTAAGAATGTAATAATTTGAAAAAATCCGTACGGGTTTATTTATCTGTCACTGGCTAAGTTGCAAATTGTGTGGTGGCTAACAGGGAAATCTTAAGTCTTTCATTAGCCTAGGGTGATCTCTAGAGGGACCACAACGTCTATGCACACTTTGGATACATTCCAAGTCAGGGAGGATAGCTTTCAGCATTTCTGAGAACAATTCCCTTAGTTCCTGATGGGCTAAACGTCTTGTTTGGGTACAAGACTTGGGTTACAAGGGAAGGCAGGGGCACAGCCTCTACTCCCAGCTTGGATGTGCCTCTCTGCTTCTCCCTGCAGTCTGGTTTGGTTTCACAATTGATCTGGTCCAGGATTTTATAATGAGGCTAAGCCCCTGACCACTACTACCTGAAAAGAAGATGTAAACCTAAGGATTGCTCCTGAATTACTGCATTTTACTAGTTCTTTTTCACCTTCCACCACCCTTGGTTGGCCTAGGGTTCGCCAGGAGCCCAAATCCAAATCTGTACCATAGGAAAACTACAAACACTAAGACAAGTCAGACTTTGTGTTGTTTTTTCTTCCCATTTTCCAATAAGGCTCAGGACCTAATTGAGACTTTCTTTGAGTACCCCAAGGTCAAGTTGGAACTAGACCAACTCCAGGCACACCTGGGATAAGTGAGAACAGAAGGAAAGGCTATTTTTCCAGGTCCTTTGCAGGGGGGAGCAGTACTTTTGGACACCATTTGTATCTCCCTTGTTTACACCTCTGGTGTTCAAAAGCAGCAGAGTGAAGACCAAGTTGCCCACAAGAGGGCAGCAAATGCTTTTCAATCTATTTGTTTCCTTTTAAAAGTTGTTTTGCTTTTCTTCTGTAGAGCTTCTATTTGGACAAGAAATAAAAATTTGATGCTGACGGGAGGAATGGGACCTGGGTGTCACTTCCCTGCATACCTCAATAGCATAGTTTATTGCTGGAGCGTGGCAAGTCCTGGCTGGTGGTCTCCTGGCCCAGGCACACGGGATGGAGAGGTCTGTGGTGAGGGTGCCTTCTCTGTCTGTTCAGCTTTTGAGGTCAGGGTTTATTCCTGAGGAAAGGAACATCATAGCCATGCATCTAGCAGAACATATATATTTTCTTGTTTCAACACGGCTTGTTCATTAAGATTCCTTAAGTTATGCCTCCAACCAACTTATTAGATGTGCATCAGTTGTCAGTTTACCTACTCAGGATACTGAACATGGTGGGGATGTCTCTGGGTTGGAGGTCTTTTCCACAGTGATCACTGAGTTGAATGCTGCCCTGCTAGTGCATGGTGTATCATTATTCCTGTGTTCCCATCATGTGGGGCATAGGCAGGTTTAGGCTGAGTTATAAGATTTTCAGGGACAGAATGAGAGATGTGGTGTCCTAGACACTGGCATCCTTTCCTTACCCCTCCTGCATGCCTTCTCTCTCATGAAAGGGTCTTTCTATAGTCTTCAAATTCAAATCAGTGAATATTTGTTAAGTACTTCCATTGATAAATCACTGGGTAGATGCCAAAAAGGCCATCACATGACATCATTAAAAACTCCCTCATTAAATGTGTATGTTCAGCTTGCTTGATGACATTTCATTATCCCCCAAACATATATAGTAGGCATTAGTCCTATTTTTATTTATTTACTTGTGGTACTGGGAATTGAACCCAGGGCCTCAAGAATGGTAGGCAGACCCTCTACCACTGAGCTATATCCCCAGCTCCAGTAGGTATGATTTCTAAAACACAATGAAATTGAGGCTGTGAGCTACATGAGGGGAAGAACAGGGACCTGAGCCTAGACCTGACTCACTCCAGGCTCCTAACTGCACTGTTGTATAGTTTTCTTCCAGAAAAGTTTTGAAACTCAAAGATCTTATGATTTAATGCAATGGCTTTCTGCCTTGTGTACATGTCAGAATCATCTAAGGAGCTTTTAAAAATCCCAATTCCAAGGCCGTATCCTAGGTCACTCAAATTAGAGAATTTGTTGAGTGTGTGTGTGTGATGGAGAGGGGAGATGAGGGAGGTGATATCCCAGATCCCAGTCACTGGCATTGTGAAAAGACCCCCAGGTGATTCCTCTGTACCCAGCATTGAGAAGCCTTGCTTTTGTGGATGGGAGGGATAGGTGATATGAAGTCCAGGCACTTAAATAATGAAAGAAATACTTTTGGTTGGGACTGCTTGTTACTGTTGCTCAGCCTTCTCCAGCAGGCAGTTGATGGTCCTGTCAAGGTGATCACCTGCCTGCAATAGTGCTACCACTTGGTAACAATTATAATAGCTAATATTTTTGAGTGCTTGCCCTTGTGGGACACAGTTGTAAGTTTACTCACCTGTTTCAGCTCTTTCAATCCTCATAGCAACCTAGCATGGTAGCTTGCCATCAGGTCTAAGAAGCCATGGGTTCTAGGACGCAACATCATTTTACATTCACTGAGAGAGAAAGAAAAAAAAAAACACTACCAACTAATTGTAAGTCACCATAAATTATGATTTTTTTACAGTTGTTAAATGTAAAGAAACATGCATCTTAAAGTTTATGAAATATAGAGCTGTTTTTTTCCTCTTATACATCAAGAAACAGGTGCACAAAGCTTACATCATGAGTCTAGGATCACTCAACTAGGAAGCATTATACCATGTCATCAACATTCTTCCTAAACATAATTTTTAATGGCAACATTAAATTTCATATAAATATACCCTAATTACTTTAATTGCTCCCCTAATTTTGGCTGATTATATCTTGACATAAGTTTTTATTTGTGTCTTTTCCCAGGGCATCGCCAACTGTGGATTAGGTACTGTTTTGCAACCAGTAATTCAGATAAATCATCACGTGGTTCTCTACGTGTGGTCATGTGGGATAGGTGCGGAGGCATAGGCCTTTCGTAGACCTTTCTCTTCTATAGAACTTCCTGTTGAACTCGGGGTGGTGAGATGCTGACTGGTTTGACTCTGCAGGATTTCTAGTCCATTGGCCCTGAATAGGTCCATGGCTGGCACTCACCCACTTGCTCTTTGAGACCTAGTGACAATGACAGTGTACTTAATCAGGCCTTGAGTGCATTGCTGATTCTTCAGTCTTGGGAAGGGAGTGAATGAGTGTGACCTGAGGGGTGAGCCCACTCGATCAGGAGGAAGGTGCTGGGTGAGGCTTTTTCATTCTTGGAGATCCAGCTCTCCTCACTGCAATTGTCTGTAGACTTTCCTCATGAGAACATCTATTAGAAGCTGGACCAGTTGCTTGTGGGGTCTTTCTTTCTCTTCAGCAATGTGACACAGTTGGAGTTCAACCTTGATGAAAATGTCACATGAGTTTATGGGGGAAGGTGGCAAATTATCTCAGCCGGCTGAGAGTTTGTTGGTCACAATTGAAAGCATTCACATCTCATTTTGAAGGAAGCGTACCTGAACCTGGCTCACCTGTCCTTTATCGATCACCCTCTTTTGGCTAAGTGTTACAGTGTTTATTCTACATGTACTGGGATTGCAGATGATCTATCAATTGACTGCAGGCTGGTTATCTGGAAGTATTGTTTATTTTCTTTTACATAGGTGAAAGATTTCTGATAGGGTTAGCTTTTGGAGATCCCAAGACTATTTTTGATTTTCTTTTTTTTTTAAAAATGTTTATTTCTTAGTTGTAGGTGACAGAATATCTTTATTTTATTTTTATGTGGTGCTGAGGATTGAACCCAGTGCCTTATGCTTGCTAGGCGAGCACGCTACCACTGCCCCATAATCCCAGCCCCCTATTTTTGATTTTCCAGATTAGTGTTTCAATTATCTACTGCTGTGTAATGAACTTCCCTCAAGGGCCAATGTATTAAAGGACTTTAATAGGTGGGGCCTACAAATGTTTTCTCTGATAAGTGAATGCTAATCCATGACAGGGGTGGGGAGAATGAAGGAATTTTGGATTGTGCAGAGGGGAGTGAGGGGTGGGAGGGGGTGTGGGCATGGGAGGGATGGTGGAATGATGGACATTATTATCCTATATACATGTATGACTACACTACAGGTGTGACCCTGCACCATGTTCAGCCAGAGGAAGGAGCAGTTGTACTCCGTTTGTGTACAATGTGTCAAGATGCATTCTACTGTCATGTATAACTAATTAGAACAAACTAAAAAAAAAGATGGGGCCTGGGGGAAGTCTTTTTTGTTCTTTTTTTGATTAGTACATTATAATTGTATATAATACTGGAATTCACTGTTACATATTTATACATGTACACCATAGAACAATATCATTGGATCAATTTCATTCCCTAGTATCTTTCCTCCCCCTGGTCCCCTTCCTCTATTCTACTGGTCTCCCTTTTCTTTTCATGAGAACCCCCCACCCCCATGGGAAGTCTTTAGGTCATCAGGGGCATGCCTTTGAAGGGGATCATGGGACCCTGGCCTGCCCCTCTCTCCCTCCCTTTCTTCTTCCCTTCTTTTCTCCCTTTCTCTCTTTCTTTCTTTTTACACCTTCCTTCCCTCCTTCCTTCCTTCCTTCCTTCCTTCCTTCCTTCCTTCCTTCCTTCATCCCTTCATTCCTTCTTTCCTTTTTTGGGTACCACAGATTTAACTCAGGGGCACTCAGTCACTGAGCCACATTTCCAGCCCTTTTCCTTTTTTATCTTGAGAGAGGGTCTTGCTAAATTACTTAGGGCCTTCCTCAGTTGCTGAGGCTGGATTTGAACTTGTTATCTTCATGCCTCATCCTCCAGAACCACTGGGATTATAGGTGTGTGCTACCATGCCTGACTGACCCCTTTGTTTCTCTCTTTTATTTCCTGGCAATAAGGTAAAAGCTTTTGCTTCAACATGTGCTCCTGACGTGGTGTGCTGCTTTATCAGAGGCCCAAAGCAACAGGATACGTGAAAGTGAGCCAAAATAAAACTTTTCTCTTTATATGTCAATTATCTCAGGTATTTTGTTATAGTGACAGAAAGCTGACCAACCCAGGTAACCACAGTGCCAACTAAAATTCAAAGTCAGGATTAATTAAACTGACTGTAGTTTAATTAATTAAACTACAATTTTATGGTGAGAGTGACATCTTATGGCCATCTTCAGTAGATAGCATAAGTTTACTTTGGGTAGTCATATTGGTGAAAGTAAGATAAGAGATAGATGACCCCAAGGATTTTAGGGAATCCAATTATTTTCCTACTGTTGCTTTGGTAAAATGCCAGCTAGGTCTTCCATGCACGAGTAAGAGTTTTACCAGGAGGAAAGTTGGAAGCATACTGGATCAAAGAAAGTGCTTCGTGTTCTTTTCTGCTTTGGGCATTGACTATCTAATCCAAGAATAGAAAGGAGAGTGAAACATTTTTTCCTAACTAAACGGGATATTTTTCTCACAGTAGCTGCGATGTATTTGTCGTTGTATGTTGCTCCACTTTGACAGGTGAAGCTATTGTTTCAACTGTGGTGCCCTTGGAGACGGCACAGCAGAGCTTGCTGTTGGAATAAATGACAGAAGAGCATCTGACTCTCACCTTCTTGACTGCAGGTCCTGTGTCTTAGCTCCTTTGAAACAACAGTGCCTGGCACAGGGTGGATAAGTGATTAACGTAGGTTTGAACTGAACTACAGATGTAATGAAAGAGAAAGGGTAAACCTGGGTAAACCTAGAGAATGAAAAGCACAAGAGAAAGTTAGCTTCAAAGGGGAAAATCTTGTGACTGAAACCACTAAGCTCACTAAGAAAAACTTTAGGAGTATAAATTAAGAAGAGGGGAAGCTCAGAAGACTAGGTGGAAAGGACTTAGTAATAGGAATCTATAACATGTCACTGGATTCTCAAACTTTTATGTGCAAGGAAGTCACCTGGGGATCCTGATAAAATGCAGATTTTTTTATTTAGTAGTTTGGGGTGGGGTCTAAGAGTCTGTATTTCTAACAAGCTATCAGTTTATTGTAGATGCTTCCTGACCGAAAAGGATCTGGCACACAGGGCAAGAATGAGATAAGCTTTTAGGGTGGAGAAACATCTGAGAAGCTTGGATATGGTGCTCAAGAGCACTGCTAATGGGGTTACTTTTCTCTGGATAGCTCTCACCTGAGGAATGTGTCTCTAGAAAGACTGTGAAAGATCCTGAGGCTATTCCCTCCAGAAGACAGTCATATGGGTGGATTTGAACAGTTCCAGATTTTTGTCTGTTTATTTTATACAGTTTCACAAGTTAAATTGAGACATTTTCTTAAATCACCCCCTATTCAACCCTCTCCCTATTGTCCTGTGGGATTCCATTTCCCTAGTCTCAGAGATTCATTTCTGAGAGAAGTAGGGAACTTGCTAATTTTTGAAACTACTTTGAGACTGTAGACAGATGTTACAATTGTCCAAAATCCATTTGAAGATCAAAATGATGTTTGAAGTCCTCAAATGGTGAACCAAGATTAGAAATACTTGAAAAATTTATCTAAAGACTTATTTCCCATTTAAGACTTACTCTCATTTTTCTGAAATGATGGTCTTAAATTTTCCCAGTTCAATATGGCAACCGTTCTAAGCAGTGTGTGGTTATTCCTACTTCCAAGAATATGCTTCTAGGCTTCTTAATAAAACTCTGTTCATCCTAGAGGCACATAATACTGACCCAGCAATGGGGACAAGAAACCATTGACCTCTACTATCACTAAATGGAATTCTGTGTCTCTATTCCATCGAAGATGGATGGGCTCCATGGCCACCATTACTTCCGTGGTGGGGGTGTGTGTGTGTGTAATAGGTGTAATGAGAGGTTAACACCTCTGCAGATTTATGACCCCCAACCAGCCCCAGTCATTTTTTAGATAATATATCTCCTCTTATCACATGCCTTCCATCATAATCTGGGAGATAGCAGTCAGAGTCCAAATAAATGGTACAATTCAAGCTGAATTGGTAATTTCTGTTACATAGTAGTTATTTCAGGTGTACACTTCTAAGATCTATGAAATGTTGTATCATTTTTTTTTTCCTATATAGGAACTATTGATTTGTAACACTCATTTTCCAGATAATTGTTTTCCTTGGTCTTATATTGCTGCAAACCACTCCCTAGAAAGCTAATACTGTATCTTCTTCTTCCTTTAAAGTGGTCCAGCTTAGATAAGGAAACATGATTTCAGATCTTATCCAAAGTCTATGCAAACAACTTTGGTTTAGAAAATTGGTCCATAAATCTTCCAGGGTCTGGAATTTTCTTGGGCACTTACATAGTTTCAGGTGAGTTAAGAAATATTGAGATGGTCTGGTCTTAGAATTACAACATTGTTCTCTGAAGCCAGCCTATAATTGCAAATACTAGGAAGTCTTACGAAATGGAAAGGAGGGGTACCTGGATATTTTGAACTCTAAAATGAACTTCTGTCTCATTTCCATTTGTGTTTAAAGGTCAACACTCAGACTGGGGATGTAACTCAGTGGTAGAGCCCTTGCCCAGCACGAGTAAGGCCCTGGGTTCAATCCCTAGCACTGAAAGAAAAACAAAAAGTCAATCCTTACTAGGACAAAACCTAGTTTGTCCTCTGGGGGCTCAGCCATCCTTAGTAAGAGTTTTCCTGTTCTCCAGGGGCCATAACTGAAGGTGTCAGATTATGGTATTGCTGTATCCACCTTGTGAGGTGAAGTTGCGCTGTGTGTGGTCCTTGTAGCCCGTTGTAGAGAAAGCAACAATCATACACCAGGTTGCTGATGTGCATGACTTGTCAGGAGAAAAAGCAATGAAAACTGCTCCCATTTATTATATGCCTACTGCATGCTGGGCTCTGGGTACTCTCATATCATTTAATTCCCTTATCAGCCCGAGAAGCTAGGCCTTCTCATTCTTATTTCCCAGTAGAGGAAACCAACGCTCAAAGAAGAGAGGGTTTTAACTTTTTGCCAGGGTGACAGTGGGAAGATTTGTCAAAATTGCTAGTTTTATAAAGTGAAAAAAAAAAAAAAATGACTAGATAGGCCTTTACCCTCTTAACCTCATTGATATCTTTTGCTTTTTTGTCCTGTATCCTAATCTTTTCTTTCTCCTTTGGGGATCCAGAAAGGGTGAGAGAGCTCAAAGGAGGAGGATCAGAAAAAGAAGAGGATGTTAATGATTCAAGGTAGGAAAAGGACTGCACAGACTCAAGAGGTGGGAGCAAATGGTGCCAAGGTGCTCCATCTTAATCCTCAGGCCTGACACATGAGCATTTTTTGAGGAGGAGACACGAGTGGCCTGGTCAAGTTCTTCTTTGGCTGGTGGAGTAGAACAAGGGCCGGGATGGGGGAGAGGCTCCTGGGCAAGCTCCTTGGCATCATTACCAGCATCAGGGTGATATGGTGTGGACGAAGCAGCGATCTTCCTTCAATCTAGGGGCAATCTCCTATCTCTAAGGATAGGCCTAGGTCTTCTGTTTTAACCTTCAGAGTTCAGATGGGTTTTCCCCTTTCATTTTTTTTTTTTAGTACAAGGAGCCAGACTCGGGAAAGCACTTCTTTTAGCCCTACATATCTGCCTCAGGGGGAATATGCTGCTGCAAGGAGATTTCAAAGCTGTAGGATGAGGCACCCCAGACCCTTGTTCTAGAAATCCAAGCCTTCCTTCTGGAATCTTCCACGGTGACTCTGGTTTGCAAGGCAGCTTGTTCTCTCTTCTTTGAAACTGGGTTTATTTGCTAAGCAAAGGCAGCACCATCACATCTTGCTTATCCTCGGAGCAAACATCAGTAGCAAATGATCCTCTTAAGCAAGTGCAAGTGGCTGGAGGCAATGCTGGGGGCTAAAAATACGAAATGGACTAAAACCAAAACAACTGCTCAACCTCAGGGCCACTGAGCATCAGAGGGCCCATTCAGAATACTGATGTGGGGGAGGCTTCTTAGAGCAGGCAGCTGATGCAGGGGGAGAGGGGCTTTTTTCAATGTGGGCAAACCGCTCACGTTCTGGGGCACTGAGTCACAATTTCAGCTTTCCTTTTTGTTTGGCTGGATTGCAGCTCAGCCACTGAGGCTGACCTGGATGACGGTATAAAAAGTGTGGTCCTGAGTTGGAAAGGGAAGTGCTCTCCGCATACTCTGGCTCTTTGATTCTTGTAAGCAGTATTCCTATGAACCCAAAGATCACTTTCCATCCTTCCAAATGGATGGCAGAAGTCTTGGCTATTGGGGTGAAATGACTGATGTGTTGATTTTGGAAAAGGAAATTCTTGGATATTTTTTACATGATCCTTGCTTGGTCTTAGTGTTTCTGTCAGTAGTGTATTCTTTTTTTTTTTGGTACCAGGGATTGAACTCAGGGTACTAGATCACTCTGTCACATCCTCAGCCATATTTTGTGTTTTATGTAGAGACAGGGTCTCGCTGAGTTGCTTAGCGCCTCGCCCTTGCTGAGGCTGGCTTTGAACTCCTGATTCTCACGTCTCAGCCTTCCAAAGTGCTGGGATTACAGGCATGTGCCACCGTGCCTGGCTTGTCAGTAGTGTATTCTAAATCACACGAATTCTCTTTCCTGGCCAAAGCCTGGGGCAGGCCTCTTTGCATGGAGAGGAAGTTGGGAATGTTGATGGCTAGTGGTCCTTGTGTTCCTAGGTTACTAGCATACCAGGCTGTGAGTGTAATCGGGGCTTGTAGAAGTGGGACCACAGGAGGATTCAAACTTCTCTACCATAAGGCTATTTGTATATTTTTAGATGACTGTTGGAATAGTCATTAAGATTTGATGTTTGCCTTTTTTGAATCCTGTTTCTGTTCTCTTTTCACTGGAGTCATCAGGGTCCTGTTTGCTTCCCAAGTTTTGGATGTCCAGTTTCTGTTGTCTTCTCTTGACCCAGGCTGGGTCTTCCTGAATAAACCAGTAGTCTCAATACTTCCCTAGAATCTGAGGACTATTCCTACCTCCAGGTTTCACTCTTAGGTGATGTTTGTGGCTACTCCATCCCTAACCTCATGCTCTAGTTCTGACAACTGAGGTTGAATGCTACTTCTGAGACACCCCACTCTCTGCTTTAGGTCTGAGAAGATTTTGTCTGCAACTAAAGATCTATTGGTTGTTGTTATTCTCTCTTTAGTTTTTGTGTTATTTGCCTGTGTGTAAATTATTGTTTCAACCATCTTTCATTATTTTGATTCTGCTAGGGTAGGGGTTTTACTCAATGATTTCCTCTCCTCTTTCTGAATATCTTCTCCCCACTGATGGAGATCTCTGTTGTTGCTTGCCTGTCCAGGCTGCTGAGTTTCTCCTCAGTCTCTCATGCCCCATGATTTGCTTCCTCTATAGGTAACATTGTATCTTTTTGAATTCTGATTCAAATGCCCATCCACCCACCCAGCCAGGAGTTCCTGAGCATCTACTCTGTGCTAGGCATCATCTTCTCTGATGTGTTCTTCAAAGACGATGTTGCACTTACAAGCACTTACAAATAGTTCTATCTTTTGGCTCCACTGAGCGATCCAGGCATGGGGCATTCTTCCCCACTGTCGGGCCCTTCCTGCTGCTCTGTCTAGTTGATTTTGTTGAGACTTTGTTGAGACTTCATGTTTGCCCACATATGACAGAGACCTCAGTTCTGCTTTCATTCTTTCTCTTATGATTCTGGTCACCAACATGAAATACTTAGTATTTTAAACTCAATTATCATTACTAACTCCATAGTATTTCTTTAAATTTATTTGCTAAAACTTAGGATTTGGTCAATAAAACATGATTGCATTGTTTCAGGTTTATTCAAATTCCTTCAAAGTTGAACAAATAGTTCATATTAATCCCACTTTTACATTTGTCTTGATAAATTTTATTATTATTTTTAGTTAAAGCATTATAATTATACACAGTAGTTGGACTCATTTTGATAAAATCATACATGCTTGGGATTGGATTTCAATCCTCTCTCCCCCTGCTTCATTCCCTCCTTCAGCCCCCTCCCCCATTCTCCTTCCTTTACTCAACTGTCTTTATAAATTTTAATGTTTTGTCTTTCTGAGAAATTTTGTACTACCTTATTAAAATCCTTTATAGTTTCAAGATCCCAAAAATGAAAAAAATGGGGTGAAGAAGAATAGATGTCTTGTGCAACGTAGACAACCTTAGAAAAGAAGAGAGAAGAACTAGAGAGAAGAACCAGTCTAAGTGCTCTTTCTTCAGACTATTTAATGGACGATTACTGTTGCGTTTGCAAATACATTGTTTAGAACTGTTTACGTTGAAATGGTGGGTTCATTCTGCTAAACAGTAAAATGGTGGGAAAAAGTTAAAAAATTAAGAAGATAACAAAACGTATTTGATTTAAAGAAGTACAAAAGGTATTTAATAATCTAGAAATATAGTAAAGGAATTTCTTTTTACTTAATAATGGCAAGTATTACCAGTTGGTCTAAAAGCAAGTGCTAAATGCAAATCAAGTGCTAAACTTAGTGAACTGGTAGAATATGAAAATATGTCAGGGAAGGAAGATCCATTTTTTTTGAGAAAGATTATTGGAGTAAAGATGACATTCTAGGAAAGGTCAGAGGTTCCTGGGTTAGGATGCAGACATTTAAAGACAGGCAGATAGGTTGGAATTCTGGACACTTTTTATTAAGCTTCCAGTCAGGGTGTTCTGAATGAGCATTTGAATAGTTCCTCTGGGCAAAGTCCTTAGATGTGGTGGTTGAAAGCCCATCCTATTATCTCTACAATCCGCTTTCTCTCTCTTAACTTTATAACAATTCACTTGATTCCCAAATGAAATGTCTCTCTCCCGTCAGTCTTTGATCTGGCTTGTCAGCGTCACATCAGATTGCGTCACCTGCTCTCTTCTCTCCTTGCTGTATCATCTTACTGTGTCTTCTGAACTGCATGTCCCTTCACATTTGGATGATTATGTTTGAAAACGCTGTCTCGACATTTTCCCTATTGTATCATGTATCTTGTGCTCCCACTCTCTGCAGGAAATGGGAGTGCACAGTTTAAAGAACCCCAAACATTTCTGCCAAAAGATAGGATAGTAATCTCCTATGTGTACCATGCATTGGAATACACCTGAAAAGACACCTGTAGGTACGCATGTGAGCATGTGCATGTGCACACCTACCACACACACACACACACTCACACATTCACATATTTTAAAGCATTGCATATACATTTGGTTAAAGTAGTTATATGTAAAGTTCAGAAAACTCTAAATTTTGTACAGGCTCTGATTTATGTCTTCTGCTTTAAAAAAATCATTAGTTAAGACCTACCTGCTAAATGATACAGTAATCTCTGCTCTTTATTACAGAATGGTATATATTATTAATTCTGGGGTAGTATTGAAGTATGGTATGTGTTAACCATGATCACCATCATCTAGACCCTCATCCAGTTTATAATTACAATAAATCCTATTTATTAAGTATATACTATATGAACTGTAGTATTCTAACTTGGGTGCTGTAACTCGGAATCATGTAGGGAGTTTCTAAAAATCCTCAAGTTCAGGCCACACTGCAGGTTAGTTAAATGAGAATCTTGAGGCAGTATTTTTGAAATTCCTTGATGAATCCATGGTGTAAAGCGTGAGAACCAGCTATGCAAAGCTTTGCTGCTCTGGGCTTGGTCTGTGCACCAGCAGTGATGGTAGTACCTAGGAGCTCTTTGGAACTCTTGAGTCCCATCTAACTCTTGCTGAATTGGAATCTGCATTTTCTCAAGATTCCAAGATATTTCCATATGTGCTTTCAAATTAGTGAAGCATGGATGGATGCCGAAGGGCACTTGCTGAGCATTTTAAAGTCATTAATTCATAAACAATGTAAGCTCCCTCAGTGTGCTGGGCGCTGTGCAAGTCTTGAATTTAGCACTGCCCTGCAGAGCAGCATTTCAGCATAGTTTTGGGAGGAGATTGAGGCTTGAGTGGTTAAACATCTCAAAACAGGCTCAGCCAGGATTTGAACCCTGGTCTTTGTTACTCCAAAAAGCAATCTTTCCCATGGCATCAAACTGCTTCCCAGTCTATATTTTTTGATACTTTTTATAGTAAACCAAATAAACAATACTCCCTAAATCTTTAGGCTATTAATAAAATATTTAAATCTATTTATCAAGAGTGGAATCGAGGCAGGACACCTGTGAAACAGGTAGTTCTTGGCAGAGACACCAATAAGATGAAGAGTGTTTTTTTCCATTTACTGATGCAGAAGGCAGAAGATGGGACAAAAATATCCCCTTTGATTATGAGTGTGTTCTGTGGGACACAATGAGTATTCATTTTAAGGAGGAAATGTCCTCAGTTACGTGGGGGATCTAGTGTGCCTGACTTTGGAGGACTGGTCTGGAAGAAGCTCAGTTGCCTGTAGGGTAGCTTCATATAATTCCACATACATTCTTGTCCTCTCGTTCAGTTGTTTTGCCTTAAGGGCATCATTCTGGGGCTACTTGTTCGAAGATTTTGTGTAAGCAATTCCTGGGGACTGTGATAGCTAGGTTGTGAGGGATATTCGAAATGACTGGCAATGTGCTCAGCAATGCATATTGTACGTACTGATATTATTTCAGCTAAATAATAATAATAATAATGTGGCACTGCAGTTTTCTTCCACAAATCCAACTCCTATGTCAGTTTCTTTCCCAAATTAGAGAGAGTTTTAGTGGAACATTTCTAAGATATATTAGAGTAATAAACTGATACAGGTGAAACAAACCCTACCTTTTTATTTAACCATAAGTATTTTTCCTGTCATTAAAAACCATAAATATGTGAAAGCTTTTTAAAATTACTGCTTAATATTCTGTCCTACAGATACATCATAATTTGCTTCATCCTGTACCTTCGGACCCCTCACTTTTTTCTATTTTATATGAACATGTTTCTCCATAAACGTTTGCTCATGATTTAGAAACTTTTGTTCTAATCTATTTCCTAAGTGGAGATAGTGAGTCAAGAGTATGAACATTAAAATCAGTGGAAATATGTTCATTTACAATGAGAAATGAAATTATAAAAAAGGCCATTCATTAACACATTCCCTCCACATCACAGAAGAGTACACACATTTTGAAGGCTGATGATGCACATGGTAAAGTGGCCTTCCAGAAAGGAAGAGGTTTTTTTTGCACCAAAGAGGTTGCATTTGAGCAACAACTGCCTCTGCAGGTCACGTGCTAGAGCATTAGTGTGGCAGGACAGTTGTCAAAACGGGAGGAGGTTAAACTGAGAGTGAGTCTTAGCTCTGCCTCCTCTGATCTCTGATGTTTACAATTATACAGATAATGTTTTCTGGGGGGAAAAAACCTGAAGCTAACCAGAAAAAAACCAAACAAAAACAAAAAACAAAAACCCCCAGAAATTCTAAGAGGATGGACCAAGCTACAGGCGCAGCCAGATCCAGAGGGTCTATTGAAGGTGACACAACATTGCCTCTTCTCTCAGGTCTTTTTCCTTCTGGGTTCATTTTCCGGTGGCAAAAGATACACCTGGGTAGTTTCAAACTAAAAAATTCCTCATAAATAGCAATCTAGGGTATAAAGTACGAAGTCCTTTCCCCCTACATCCATACTAATTCCTGAAAACTATTTGAATTGACTGTGTTTATGTCAATATTCATCCCTGCCTGGAGCAGGTCCTATGTCCTGGGGAATGTGTATTCTGATTGGCCGGCCAGAATCATGTGTCCATTTCTGTGTTTGAAAGCCCCACCAGACAGATGGGAAACTATCTAAAAAGGTTGAGCATCAGACAAAAAAGTAAATGTGAGAGACAGAAATCATTCCTTTTGATTCTCTGGGCTCTAGTTTTTTCAACAATAAAAGATATTGAATAAGATAGTCTTAAAATTCCTTTTTAAGAACTTTGTTGATTTATATGATTCTAAACTAATATATATTGGTGTAAAAATTAAAACAGCAGAACTGGGCACAGTGGCAGAAACCTGTAGTCCCAGCTACTCCAAAGATTGGGCTGGGAGGATCACTGCGAGCCCAGGGGTTTAAGGCCAGCCTGAGCAACATAGTAAGACCCCTTTTAAGAAAAATAATAGTGGGACTGGGGAGATTGCTCAGTGGTAAGGTACTTGCCTAGCATGCACAAGATCCTGACTTTCATCCACAGAACCACAAAAAAACAACAAAACAAAGAAAAGCAACCCCTCCATTTATAATGGACAAGAATAAAATCATTTATCTCCTCCAATTTTGTACATGTCTGTTAGACTAGTTCCATGCATAACCAGTATTTTTTAAACAAAATTTTATCTATTATTGGGCTTATTGCATTTATGTTTGATAATATATATTTGATTCTTCTCTTTTCTAATATATATAAATCCATTTTATTCTTTTAAAAATCCAATAGAATTTAATTGATATACTTTTTTATAACCTATCTCCTTTTGATGGCTTTCTGACTTGTTTGTAGCTTTTTGCTGTTGTAAACAATTTAGTAATACATTTTGTATTTTGTATAAGACATATCTTTTTTTAAATTCTATTTTGTATTTAAATTTTCAGTGCAATTTTTAAAAAGCATTTATTGACTTCAATGTGTTACTGAGTCCACCCCAGGTGAGCATACACACACACACACACACACACACACACACATGCACGCACGTGCACGCACACACACACAAATGTGCTGAGGATTAGAACCCAGAGCCTTGTGCATGAGAGGTAAGCACTTTACCAACTGAGCTATATCCCCAGCCCTAAGACATATCTTAAGGATAAGTTCTGGCAAGTAGAACTGATAGAACAAAAGGCATGTACATTTTTTTTAAGGCATGTGCATTTTAAGTAAAAGTATATAATGTCAAATGACTCCTCAAAATATTGGGTCAATTTATATTTTCGCTGACAATGATTGAGAGCTCTGCTTCTCCACACTTTTGTCAACATGAAGCAGTATTTGTGTTCTAATCCAAGAGATAATTTTTTTGTTCTAATTATAGATGCCATTGACAAAGTTCTTCATGTTTTAAAGGCTTGCCATAAGGTGATCCTTGTTTATAGAGTCCATGCTTTCTTCTGTAATTTCATGTAGATTTCAACCAATATGTTAAAATTTTAAGGATTTTTAAGTTTGCACACGGGCCATAACAGAACAATATATGATGCAGCAGAAAGCTCAGCATTCATTAATTCATTCTGCAACAATTCATTGAGCACCTACTATGCATAAGACACTGGTGGTGAAGATACAGAAGTGAATAAAATAAATACAATTTCTGTCCTCTTCTTTAAGGAAGTCAAATGGAGATTGCACAATTAATTACCAAAAGGGAAAATATGACTTGCTGGGAATTTTAAACAGGGGGACTAGATTTTATTTGGGGAAATAAATTAAGCTTCTTTGAGAAAGTAATGTTTCTCCTGAAACTCAAAGAATGGTTGGCTTGACAGGGAGGCCAGGGAATATTCCAGGCAGAGGGAATAGCATGCAGGAAACATGGGAGGGCTTGGAGTTGAGGGATAGTTTGACACATTTAAAGAAATCCAGATTGGCCAGAACAAAGAAAATCACAATTGTACAGACTAGCTGGACAGATGGCCAGGGGCCAGCTTACATGAATCTTGTAGGCCATGATAGAGATTTTGGGTCTTTTTTCTAATGGGGCAGCAACTTAAGGTTTTAAACAGCTGAGTGACATAATCACATTTGCATTCGCAATGATCACTCTAGCTGAAGTGTGGATAATGGATTAGAGATGAGCAAGACTAGAGTTATGTAGAGTCCAGCAGGAAGCTTCTGCAGTGGTCTGGGCAAGACATGGTAGTGCCAGGACTGGGTGAGGACAGTGGAGGCAGAGAATTGGGTGGGGAGATGGGAGATGTGAAGGAGAGAATCTAGAGGACTTGAATGCGGAGGCAGGAGAGGAGTAGAGGGTACTTTGAAAGATAAAGTCAAAAGCCCTTTGTACCTCTGAGGCCATAACATTTGCATGAACCTTGAGCATATATGGGGCTAAACGAATTTGAAAAAAAAAAATTTTGTTGTTTTAAAGAAATACATTTGGCTCTGGGGAGAAAATGACAATCAGTAAACCCAGGGGTGATTGTTAACTTCAATGTTCTTCTGCCAGGATAAAAATAAGTATAACAATGATAATAATATTTGTGCATTACTTTTCAATATTTGAAGCCTATTTATTTATTTCTCAATGGTTTTATGAAGATACAAATGACATTCAATAAACTCCCAAATTTAAAGACTATGATTTGATAAGTCTTGACACATGAGTACAGCCAGGACTCCATTATCCCAGTCAAGACAATGAACTATCCGTCACTCCCTGGAGTCTCCTTGTGATTCTTTATGCTTTCTCCTTCCCGGGCCAGTCTCAACAACCACTGATATGCTTTTTGTTACCATAGATTAGTTTGCATTATTTATTTATATAAATGAAATCACACAACATTGTATTCTTTTTGAGGGGCAGAGATATTTGTCTACTTTCATCTATGAAGCTCTTCTATGTACATTATCTTAATTATTATAACAACAGCTCTATTATAAAATCCTGCTATTCAGAGAGGCTCAGTCCCAAGGTCATCCAGCTGAAAAACTGTAGTGTTGGCCTCAGAGCCCTTGCTTCTTCCAAGGCCACACACAGCTGTTCTGGGCACTCTCCATGACATGAGTGGACAGAGGAGAAGCCTAGCCCATGTCTTATGGGTTTGGAGACTGGGATTATGACCTTGGGAATCTGAGATGAGCTGTTTACTTCTCCCATGACAGCACGTATGAAGAATTCTACTGGCAGACCAAACAGACATGAATGGCCTCAAGGTTTGTAGGGTCTTCCAGTGAAGGCCACTGGAAGCCTGGGCTGGTACAGACAGAAGGACTGGAGACAATGTACACTCCCTTGGTTCTGAAATGGAAGCTAGGGACCTGGGTTCTGCAACAGGTGGGAGGAGGGCTCTGGCTGCCAACCTCTGCCTCAACCAGGGCACCTCTATTCTGATCTACTCCATAGGTTGTGCTTCTGGGTAAGTTTTCTTTTGACAGAAATCCTTTGTCTTAAAAAGCATTTTGGAACTCACCAATCTAGTTTAATGGTCCATTTGCAAATGAGAAAACTAAGGTTCATAGGATTGCCTGGTAAAATACAGGATTACCCAATCAAATCTGAATTTCAAATGAACACAGTAACTTTTTAGTATTAGTAGTGTAAGTAGGTCTCAAATAGTGCACGGGACATATTACATTAAAAATTATTTATTTTAGCTCAATCCAGCAGGTCTGGGTCTAGAAAGCACAACTGCCCTGCCAAAGAGAAGGTCCAGGCAAAGGATCCAAAGCATGTGAAGGAGGCAGAGATGGGACTGATCCAAATGAACTACCTCCTGTCTAGAGCAGGCCTTGGATGGATTACACTGTACAAAAGAACAGATTCTTCCTTTCTGGGAGCCTGAAAGTTGTTTCCAGCAGAGCCTGATTGGGGGCTGGAGCAAGAGTGGTTTGTGGAGGCAGGCCTGGATGAGTGAGGCTAGTGGCTTTGCTGGCCTCCACAGCATGCTGCCACCTCCCTGTGTATCTTTGGGTCCTTCCCTCCCAGCTGTGCCCTGAGACCTGGGGGCCATGCAGCCAAGGACTTTTGGAGGTGATGAGCCATGCTCTGGCCCTGGTGCTGGTACTTGGTGAAGTGGTACCCTAAATCTTTGTCTTAAAAGCTGGCTCTCTCTCTGGAGCAGGGAGGGAGGGGAAGAGGAAAGAAGGGGAGAAAGATAAGGGCTGAGAGTTAACAAGCAAAATCACTCAGATGATCTCCCTTCGTCCTCTTCCCTGACTCGGCCTCATTAACACAAGGAGACTAATATTTGGCTCTGGAGTGCAGGCAGGACTGAAGTTCTCTCCAGGGGCTCTGTTAAATGTCATAAATTGCAAGTGCGCAGCTTGAGGAGTTTGTGAATGGCATCTGAGCCCGAGGCCATCTAGTAATATTTATACTGTGGAAGTTCAGCCTTTTTTCCCTTTAGAAAAAGTTTCTGATTTGTTTCAGAAGATGTCCATCTCAATCACTGTTTCTGGGCTCCAACAGGCAAGACTTTCCATTCCTGGTGCCCGGGGAAGACTGTGGAAGAAACAGGTTTCATGCTGGGGGAGGGGTCATAGGAGCTCACATTTGGAACCTTTTATTCTGTCCTACACCTTCTTTCTCTTTGGAGTGTAGTCAGGACACAGGTCTGTAGCTGTGGTGGGCAAGAATCATTATGTAACTATAAAATCCAGAGAATGAACGAAATATGTCTGTTAAGCTATTTCCAAAGGTCACAAAGCTTCTCAATACAGATGATGAAATATTATCCAAAAGAAAGAAAAGTAAAGAAAAGAGAAATCCCAGAATTATAATTAATTGTAACTAACTCATACCTAGTACTTATTTGCCAGGCCCTATACACGTGTGTGCGCGTGTGTGTGTATCAAATGAGCAATACTATGAGGTAGATGCTATTATAATTCTCATTTTAAAAGCAGAGACACTGGTGCTGAGATTTTAATCACTCTTCTCTGTTACAGACCCACACAGAAGACCATGCTAACTGCTTACACCTAGGTTGGCATCTGAACCCCATAGACCATCATTCCAGACCCCTCACAGTTTGTCCCCAACCTGTCTTTTCAATCTTGCTTTGCACAGGACATCTTTAGAAATAATGCAGATGCAACAGGTCTTACTGTTCATGAGCTACCATGACATAGCCCTCCTCTGTGACTCTGGGGCTACTGGGCATTGTTATAGTTTAGATATGAGGCATTTTCAAAGAGCTCATGTGTGAGACAATGCAAGAATTTGCAGAGGTGAAATGTTAGATCATGACAGGATTATCATTCAGTTAGGAAACAAGACAGACTAATGGATTAATCCACTGGTATGGATTAACTGGGAGGTAACTGTAAGTAGGCAGGATGTAGCCACAGGAAGTAGGACACTGGGAGCATGCATTTGGGCGTTCATATTTTGTTCCTGGTGAGTGGAGTTCTCCCTCTGCTTCCTGGTTGCCATGTGCTGACTGTTTTTTTCTGCTCTGCCCTTCCACCATGATGGTCTGCCTCACCATGGGCCCAGAGATAGGGAGTCGACTGAGTGTAGACTGACTTTCTAAAACCATGAGTCAAAATAAACTTTTCCTCCTCTCTGTTGTTGTTGTCAGGTCTTCTGGTCGTGACAATGAAAATGTTAACTAAAGCAGGCATGTTGGGAATGTTGTCTGCTCACTTCAGAGCAGAAGCCTTGGATCTGGTCGCTCCTTCTATTCAGGCAGCTCCATGGCCGTAGAGACTTCTCTCTTGCTCTGAATTATTGAATAACTGCTCCTTAGTTTTTTAAGCCAGAACAGCCTTGCAGTTGCTTTTACTGCCACTCGTCTTGTGCTCTTTTTTAATGACTCATCTGTCTGTCTTGTTTCCTAACTGAATGATAAGCTTCAGCTGGGAAGAGCCTTTGTATAAGCATAATGGTCTCTCAGTCAGAGACGCTCAAAGAATAAGGGGCTGAGAGCTTTATTTTACACTTGCTGATTCTTAAAAGAATCATGAAGGAGGAAAGTGGTGGGCCACTGGGATGCTCATGGCATCTCCTGGAATGGACAGGGTCTGAGATGTAATACTGAACGTCAGCAGAGAGCTCCCTCACTTAGGACTTACTTGTCTTACACAGATTTTGCTCTCCCAAAGTTATTTGTTGAAGCATATGATAAAATATTAGAGTTGCAGAAAGTTTGTGTGCTTACAGGAACACAAAACAAACTGTTGGGAGTGGCAGCAGAAACTATAAGCAGGCTTCCCTTTTTATCCTGGTACTATTTTGTCCACCATAGAATTCATGATGAATAAGCCTGTGGTGTGTCAGTGCTATTTGTGTGGTTTTCCCACTAATTGTCATTGATTGTCTTTCTACTCATTGCAGAGCAATAATTCAGGAGAAACTAAAATGCTGACTGAAGATTTAAGGACCAAATACAGTGATGCCAACATTGACTTTGAGTCTAGTCATGGGTGGTATAATAGATTCAAAGCTTATGCTTATTTTTCTAATGTGAAAGTGAGCTCCAAGGTGGGACTTACAGGAACAGAAAAGCATGCTGGAGTGTTTCTGACTTTCATAATATTTTGGGTTTTGTAAGACCTTCCTAACTGAACAATTTGATGTCTTAAGGAGCATTAGTGATTTGTAAATCTCAGTAAGATAAACCAGAGATGAAATATTTCTGGAAACGGGTAAAAATTTTGTACCTTTACCAAATGACCTTTGTGAGGTCTCCAAGCTCACAGTCATGGTTCTCTTGGCCTCCAGGCCTGTCCTCAACTTCCCTCACTGCCCAGACAGAGCTATTTGTACTCATTCCAAGGGGGAGGAGACCTTCTGGGGACAGAGAGTAATGATTGCTTTTCTTTTATATTCATCATAAAGATCGATAATCTACATGATTTCCACACCGGGCCATAAGTATGAGTAATTATGGAATAATTAAATGTGAGAAAGGTGGCCAGGACTGTTAAAAGAGCAATTATGTAGCTAGCTCCTCTGGGCTGCCTTCAGTCTGAGTTAAAATGAAATAATTTGAAATACAACATCAGATTTCAGAATGAACATTTCAGAATGCTCTTCTACCTGTAATAGAACTTTTTTCTTTCTCTGAATTTAATGAACAGATACCAGTCTTAGGATCTCAAACAAGGGCAGGGACAAAGGGAATTCAAGACTGTGCCACAGGGAAAGGCTGTCCCCACCTTTGTGTGCATTTATGCTAGACTCCACCAGTCTTGCAGTCTGTTTGAAAACCACTTTCTTTTGAAGACTTTGGTGATCTTAGTAATATTGAGTCCCTCCCACCCCATATGACTTTTTACTTCTATAGTGGAACATTGTAAAATTTATCTTATTTTATAGCTATTTGATAATAAGAGTAATAAAAAACCTTTCTATAGTGATCTACACTTTAAAGCATTTTTCATACATATTATCTCACTTTAATCCTCATAAAACCTTGCAAAGTTGCATAGTGTTGCAAATTTATTGATGAAGAAACTAAAACTTAGATGTCTTATAAAGATCTTTTATATTGAAGTACCTACAAGAGTCAAACAAGTTCAAATGCAAAATACGCTGTGAGATGTGTATCAGGCTGTAGAAGCTGAGGCATGTGCAGTAACAATGTGATTCCTAAAGGTTGGTGGCTTGTATCAATATAAGATTATTTTCCAGTTGTGTTCATTATAGACTATTTCATGTTTCTTGTAGGTTGGCTGTGGCCTTTGTCCCTATGTCCACTCTGGGATCCAGGTTGACCAGTGTAGGTATTGCTAATCGTGAGGCAAGTGATAATACAGTAGAACCATGTCATAGCTTCTAAAAATCCTACTTCGAAACAGTATGTATCTTTTCTGCTCACAAATTAAAACATGTTTTTTTCCTTGGGCTTCTTTAGCAGATATGTACAAACTAAACATTTATCTGGCATTAAGAGTTGACCAACTATAGCTCATAGGTTAAATTTGAGCCACTGCCTGATTTTATACTGCCTGTGAGCAAAGACTGGTGTTTATATTTTTAAAAGTTTGAAATCATGTTACTATAAATAGAGATAACTTTAATAATAATAAAAGGGTGAATCCATTAAAAAGACAACTTATTGTAAACATATCTGCACCTAATGACACAGCACCAAAACATAAAGTAAAAACTACTGTGAATAAAGGAAGGGATAGACAATGCAACAGGATGAGGTGACTTTTAAGATGATGAATATGTTCTAAAATCAATTGTGGGAATGATCACACATTTCTGTGAATGACTAAAAACTACTGCATTGTATACTTTGAATAATTGAACTGTTCAAAGAATTAACTTCAATAAAGCTGTTATTAAAAAAACTTTGCTGAGAAAGATTAATTAAAATCTACCATGATAAAAAAAGTTTGAAATCAATACAAGAAGTAAAATATTTTGTGGTACTTGAAAATTATGTGAAATTCAAATTGCAGCCTTTTTGTAAATAAAATTTTACTTGGGTAAAGCCATTCTATTTGTTTATGTAATGTCTATGGTTGCTTTCATGTTACAGTGGCAGACTTGAGTCATGGCAATAGAGACTTAAGTTCTTAAAGTCTAAAATACTTACTGTCTTTACAAAAATTATGCTCTACCCCATCTATGTCACTGATCAGAAATCCACTTGGCCAGGTGGTTGGCTCCAGCTGCTTTTTTCCCTCTCCAGTCTCTGAAGACAATGTGTTTGGATTTCAGGGCCACTGCACATTGCTGTGTATACCATGAGGTCTTGCTAAAATCACTTTCAATGTGACTGCAATCCACCAGTGGATATTAGTGTCTGCATGTGGATGATTTCTTACCTCTAACTTGGAGCATTTCAAATGGCATATGAATTATAAGCAATGCAAAAATGAAATACCCTAAATAATACCAAAAAGCAATGATAGCTTGGGGGAAATACTGGTGACAGATATGGTAGACCAAAGATGGGTCTGCCATAAAGATGCATAAAAACTCTTATAAATTCATAGGAAAAAGCTAAATATTGCAATATAAAAGTGGATAGAGGTTTTAAATATTTAACAAATATCCAAAAAGCATATGACAAAATATTCCAACTAGTAAACAAAGAAATGCCAATTAAAATTAGCTCTCAATTTCAATTATACAGTTGGCAAAAACAATGAAATGCTCACCTTTGGCAAAGGTGCAGGGAAAAGGACACATTTTAAAAGTGTGAACAGGCAGCTTGTTAATATAAATTAGATATTAGTAGGCAGCTTGTTAATATATATCAAAAGCTTAAACACATTCATATGTTCGTTTCCTCAAAGAATCAGTTTAAGGACATAGTAAGTATAGATATATAAAGTGGTTTATGCACAAGAACTTTTACTACTGTTGTTATTTTTAAAGGAGAAAATTAGAAGCAACCTAAGTATCTGACAGTAAATTTTATATAACCATTAAAAGAAAAACTGATGCCATGGAAAACTGTTAAAGACACATCACTAAGTGGATAAACAGGATACAAATAGTATTTACAATATGCTACCATTTTTGAAAAAAAATGAAAGAAAACAACCTCCCCTCACCCAAATGCAATATATATGCACAGAAAACTAATATATATGCACAGAAAACATTGGAATATTTTCACTAGAATGAGTTACTGGATTACAATTGATTTAAATTTCTACCTTTGTGCTTTCCTATACCTTCCTAATTTTCTATGAAAAACATGTATCACTTTGGTAATCAGGAAAAACATATAAACTTATTTGAACTGCAGAAACTTTGTACTTATAGTGTGTTCATGACTAGACTTGAGACCATATAAGCCTCCTCATCATTTCCTTCAATGTTGAAAAAGTCATCTGTGAACTACTTTTTGGGTGAATATTTTTGGTGAATCTTTGTTTTCCTTGACTCACTAAAAAGTGTGTGATTCCTAACTACAATGGAGAAAGAATATCCTGCTTTGGTCTCTCTTACCTGGCTATTAAAGAGAAACATTTTACTCAGTTGCTCTGAGATATTTAGAGAATTGCTTCAGCTCAACAAACCACTTTCTTACCCTTGCTATGGCTTAAAGACAATTGGAGGCCACAGTGCTTTCTGAGATAGAATGATCTAACTTTCAGTAGAAACCATGTTTTAAATTGGGGCAAGAACCTACAGCATGTGGTTTTCATTGAGAGTTGGCACGCTTCCCTACCCCCCAAGACTCTGGAGCCTCCTCATTTCAGCCTAGGCATGCCTGAGCATCAGGGGGGATCTGCCTATTGTGGATCCTCCCCTCAGACAGGTCATCCACTGTTACTCAAGGAAATTGATTTAGTTCTCCTGTTCTTGTTATTGCTGATTTAGCACTGGTTGTTCATGGTATATGAATCTCTAAGCAAAGTTTGGAGAAAATTGAATACTTTTCTAGTATCTAAGACTAGAGGTCTAGAATGTTCTGGGTAAAAGCCTGTTTATTTCTTTTGCAAGTTAGCTTGGCCTCTTGGACATGGTTCTATCACAACTGTCTGATATCCCTAGTGTCTGGATGCTTTCTTTTCTTTCTTGAGATTCATGCTGCCCTGGATCAGATTTTTACAGACTGATGGGGCAGTTTGAGGGGAACTGAGAAGAGGCGCAGAATTGCTCCCCCTTGACCTTTAGGGGTCAAGAGAGGTTTGATCTTGCCAGTGCAGCAGAGATTCAAGGAATAAGGAAATAGCCTGTGATAGTCCAGCCATCCAGTCAGAAAGAGGGATCCCAGATAAAGTAGCAGAGAGGCAGATCTCAAGAGGGGAGTTCTGGGTAGCACTGTTTTGAATTTCCCATGAATAGTTAGTCCATAGGTAGCAGGGTGCCACCATCAAGTGAGGGCTAAGAAAAAATGGATACTTAGCACCAGAGCAGAGTAAGGGTCTACCACTGACCATGTGGTACAGTGTGAGACCTGGGCTTCTGAGTCAGACAGACCCAGGATTAGTACTGGCTTTACCACTGATTTGCTGAGTGTGGTGTGGTAAAGTCCTCAGGTGTTTCACCTGTGAGTAGGGCTAACCCTACCTAGCTCTGGGAAGTAAGTTGTATAATGTACACAGGACAGAGAAGACACACAAAGGACTTTTTTCTCTTCTGTCCTAATTCAGGTTCAGAACAGGGAGCAGGGTAGAGCTTGCTGATGGATTGCCAGTGATCCCAGCAAGGGGACCTGCTGTGCTGAGGCTGAGATCCAGCCAGGTCGAGTCTTGAGTGTTGGTAGGGATTTTATCAAATATTCCTATTGGGTTTCCTATTTTCTTTTCTATTGGCTTCTAATCCTTGGGAAGTCAAGGATTTTGATGTATTTGATTTGTTCAGAGTCCAAGATAATTAGAAAAATAGGGGGTGATCTGAAGAGCAGCTGAAGTTTGAGTTGTGGAGACAATTTCAAGAGGCAGTAGAAATTCTTACAAAGAAATAAAATTATGAACGTTTGTTTAAAGAGACAGTGAAAAGTAGATTGTGAAAAAAAAAAGTAGATTGTGCATCTGACACATTTTTTTTTCAATTTCAATGAAAGAAAACAATTATAGACCTCTTCTTATAATTTTATGTCCTTTGCAAATCATCTAAAACTATTGATCATGGTCAATTTTTTTCATTAGTCCATAAATCTTCTACACTACAACCCATTTAGCATTGCATTAAAAAGGTCCCATTTTTCTATAATCACTACAAAAACCTTGCTACACTATTCACGGGGGAGAAAAAAGCACCATCTCCTTGAAGCCCACAGGGGCTGTGCTTTACTCATTTCTGTGTCCCTGATGTTTTCTCCTTGAAGTCCCTCAATAAAGGGCTGTTCAATTGAACTGAATGATAAAAACATTTTTAAATGGATGTGCTCTACTCTAAAAATATCAAGATTTATGCAAGAGTTGCATAAGATGGTAGTGGAAGTTTGCATGTAAAGGAAGTTAAAATTAACACTACAAATGATTACTTATTTTATAGAGTAAAAATGACTTTAAAGAGAAAGTTCCTCATACTGAATTAAAAATAAGATCCAGTATTGGAAAATTCATCTTTGCACCCATTTTGGGGAATGTGTAAGTTTCATACTTCTTTTTCTATTAAAGTCTATAAGTAGCGTGGTGGGGAATGCTTGATTTTTCATTTAGGTGCCAGAAAATGTATGACTCCCTGACTGTGGTTCTGCTATGGACCCAAAACCTGTATTCCCAAGACCAGAATTCCAAGTCCTTCTCCAACGCACCGACTATAGAGAGTCCATGCCATTTCTGTGGCCTTGGGCATAAGGTGGAACTTTAGTTCTGGGGACAGAAAGTCCCTGCACTTTTCTCAGGAGAAGATGGAGAGTGATTAAGCCCCTGCTCCAGGAGCAATCCTTGATTTCGAGGGGTGGAGTTGTGGGATCAATACTTCAGCCTCCTCATCATTCCTCACAATGAATCTGAGGCATTTTCATCCTGGTGTGGTTGGTTTGCTCATAGCAGTAACCTGCTCAGCAAAGGATCCTTCATTGGTTTTTCTCCTTTGATGTCTTGACTTTGATTCCTTGTGTGTCTTGAGATCCCTTTCTTCCCCCCGAAACTACTTGCACCCAAATCCTTGTCTCAGGATCTGTGTTTGGAAAACCCAAACTCTGGACAGCCTCCCTGATATTCCAGATGCAAATAATATCTTTTTATTCCTACGCTCCTATGGCTTCATATGAACTTTTCTCATTGCATATAATAAAAAATATAATATATATTATATATAATTATTATATATTATTATATATTTTATAATATTTTACTTCATTTTAGAGAAAATTACATCTGTGGCTTATCTCTGGCATTAAAGTACAACTTTTTGAGGGTGAGATACCTAGTGAGTCTCCTTTTATTTTCCAATTTGCCTGGCACGGTACTTTTCAGATATTCAATATCTGTTTTATTGAATAAGTGGATGAATAAATGAGTGAATGAAAATATTGCCTTCCATCTTATGCTTTACCAGTTCAGGTTTAGGTAGAACATATCCCAGAGGGCTGCATCCCCAGGTGTTAGCACAAGGGAGGAGCTCAAAAGATGTTAGTGGGATAAAGAAAATTGTATTTGACTGAAATAAAACAATCTGCAGAAGGGAAATGCAGAGCTTTTTAACCAGACCTATGTCTAGTTTATGATCAGTTGATCCAATGGTATTCAAGAAGCCTGCATGTTCTGCTGATTTTAGAGGCTGTTTGCAGCCAAACTCAGTTTGCTAAGGCCTCATGGAAACAGCCCAAACAGTGTGTCAGTCTGGACTCTGTCTCTGTCTCTGTGAATGAGCCTCAGGACTGGCCAGTGGCAAGAGGGAGCCCTTCCTCTGACAGCTGTCAGCTGCTCATGGATGTAGGAAACCAACTCAAGTTGCAGCCTATAAAATTCATACTACTCTGAACCATTGAAAAAAAGCCTTAAAATCCCTCAGATAATGCCCTAGGGGCTAAACTCAACCTATAGAAACCCCTGGGGGCGCTGAGACTTAGCTGGACTCCACTGGGATGGGTGGGAGGGGTGAGCACAGATAATTCTTTGGGTTGCAAAAGTGTTGAGGAGTTGGTGAGGGCCCAGTTTAGACTTTCAGCTGCATGAAATATTTTCATGCTGATGGACTGTGTTGATTCCCTAGGGTCCAGGCTGGTAGAAGAACTAACACTTCTGGGGTCAAGGAAACTGGTTAGTACATTGGGATAAGACTTCACCAAAAATAATGTGTGTGGGCAAGGCCATTAACATGCATTAAATAGTTCCCCAGTGGAACTGCTCATGAGGAGTGGACTTTTGAGTGGGTATTGCTCTGAACCTGTGCAAGTTGCATTGAACAGCCTCTGTTGCCTTCCCTGATGTGGAGAACAACCGTGACACCCTAGGACACTTGGCAGGATTATGAGAGAGAGCCTGGCCACAGTAGATACCCCAAATATACGTCTTTTCTTTTTCATGCTCTCTTCTCCCCTATTTTTTGTTTCCTCTCTCATTTCCATTAAACCCCGACAGAAGCCGGGCGTGGTGGCTCACGCTTGTAATCCCAGCACTTAGGGAGGCTGAGACAGGAGAATCGCGAGTTCAAAGCCAGCCTCAGCAACAGCGAGGCGCTAAGCAACTCAGTGAGACCCTGTCTCTACATAAAACACAAAATAGGGCTGGGGATGTGGCTCAGGGGTCGAGTGCCCCTGAGTTCAATCCCTGGTACCAAAAAAAAAAAAAAAACCCCGACAGAAGCTATTCTCGAATTTATATTTATCTAGTATTTATACTTACCAATAATACACTAATAACTGACTTGTCCCTTTCTTGAATACTACAAAGACACGTGTAGAAATACATAGGTTGGGAGAAGCCACAGGTAGAGAGTGCCCTACTTCCAATTCTCGTCCAGGCCTTGCCTAGGCCCCAGGCTCTGGGGGCTGCACTCTTCTCACCTTTGTGCCTTGGTTGGGCCTGTTCTCATTCCAGACCCTAGAGCCTGAGGAGTCTCTGAGGTAGGAACTTTAGCCACTTGGCAGTTTAAGACCATAGAAAAAGTCAGAGAAAACTGGTTGATGGACATGGCTTTATATATTTCTGTCTCCAGAAAGGAAGCTAAGGGAAGTATTTAAAAAACAAACAAACAAACAAACAAAAACAGAGGTAGAATTGTCTGGGGGAGCATTCTACATCAGTATAAATTATTAAAGACTTTATAATTTTTGGTTTAAAAAAACTTATAATTTATATATCTGATAATAGAGAAACAGGAATGTTATGTAGATAATGAACTTTAATACTTATATCTTTGTTGGGGAGCTTCAAATGATGAGGAGAAAATAAAAATTTGCAAGCCAAATCTGCTTTTGTTAATGAGAAAAATAAGTTTGAAAATCTCTTATTACAGATAAGTGAGGACTCTCTTCTGTCCGAGCTTTGTTGACAGCTATACTTTTATTGACTTATTTATCTACATATCTTTCCTAATGGATCATGTTTCAGCAGAGCAACAAAGGGCTTTGTGTGTTTCTATTGATTTCCATCAATTATAGTGAGCCAAAATACATTTTGATGTACAGATTTATAGTGGTGTAGCTCTATCTTAGTATTAAAAAATCTATTGATCAAGTGTTATGGGTGAGATTTGTGTTTTTTATTATTGTAAACTTCCAATGAAGATAATTATGTTGATATCTCAAAAACTATTTCTTTCTTTCTTTTGGACAATGGAATGACCTTAAAATGCTTATGTATGAAAAAATTGTGAGAATAAGAGGTTATCCCAGCTCTTCCAGCTTCAGGGCTGCATGGGAAGCTGGTTGCTTAAAACTATCCACTACCTAGAGCTGGGGTACACTCAACAATGTGGTTGTGTACCTGCAATTTCCACAGGGGTTGCTGTTGGCCTTGGGGGGAATGGCAGGGCATATAGATGGGCAGGGGCAGGGGCAGGAGCAGAGGAGACACTGCCTTTGGTTGGGTGGTCATTGGAGGGTGAAGCCAAGATGAGGGAGCTTATGTCTGCATCCATACAAGGAACCAAAGGACAGTACAGCCTCATGTAGGAGGACATATATGTAGGGGGAGGTATGGAAAGCCTGTGGTTTGCAGAAGAGGAAAAATGAAAGAAAAGAGAGTCCAGATGTCTTGGCACAACCTAGTTCCCATCAGTCATAGACTCAGAGAGAAAAGAGCAAAAAGGTCCTGAAATCTGATGAGTCTAGGGCTGAAATGTTGGTCTAGGGATTTCAATAAGGCTGGAGAGTGAGATGGATGTAATTTGGAAGTATGGTAGTAAGAGAGATTTAGATTAGATGGTGAAAAAAGTCCTTAGGCTGATAAGCTTTAGTCCCTGAAGCTGAGTTATGATGAACATGCCTATCCTACCTTCACATCAATGGAACACCTTCCTTGGGACTTAAAGGAGGCAGAATAATGGCCCCAAAGATGTCCATGTTCTCACACCCAGACCCCATGGATGCATTAACCTTACATGGCAAGATGGGCTTTGCAGATCTTGGATTGGGTTAAGGACCCTGAGGTGGGAAGTTATCCTAGATTACCCAGGTGGGACCAATCTAATCACATGGGATCTCAGGAGCATGGGATCATTCCAGGCTTTGGTCAGATGGATGTGTGACTACAGGAAAGGTTTAGAGCAAATGCAGAATTGCTGGCTTAAAGATTGAGAATGGGGACTACAAGCCAGGAACACAGGATTCCTTTAGCAGCTGGTAGAGTCAAGAAAATGGATTCTGCAACAGAAGGGAATGCAGCCCTGTCGACATCTTGAATTTAGCCAATGAGCACAATGTTGGGCTTCTGACCTGCGGAGTTGTAAATAACTCCATGTTGTTTTAAGACACCAAGTTTATGATAATTTTTTACCACAATCAGCAATAGGAAGCTAATATAGTAGTAGAGAACTGGACTAAATGACTATAGTTGTCCTTGCTTGCTTCTAGTTTTGCTAGTCCTAGATCCAAACTGATTTATTAAACACTTTCTCCCATATGAATAATTTCCCCATTAACTTCACATACTTCCAGAGAATGTAACAGCATAGAACGTTTAAGTCAAGACAAATAGACTTAATGAGTTGGCTTACCTTGATTTTTCTAAACATTTTCTCATTGATCAAAGGCATCATATTTTTTTCCTGTTCACCCAGTATAATCTCAGACATATCTGACATCAGTTCAGATATGCATCCCCTGCACATTGTCAGGGATTTTACCCTAGAACCTTGGTAAATTAACTTTCGTGTGTTACTTTTTGGCTGCCAGATGAGTCACTGACCCTTTAACAGATGAGATTTAATTACAGTTTGAATGACAATATACCAGTGTGATATCCACAGCAAACCAGCAGTGGCTGAAGAGAGTTCAGGACAGCGCTGATGGTGATCAATTATCAAGGGGAGAAAACTCACGGAACACAGCAGAGCCCTATTGACCTAGGTATCATTTCACTGCAAACCCTGCAGGCTTGCTCTGTGAAGGAATTTCCCTTTAAAAGCAGTTATGAGACAAAACATTTTAAAATTGTTATTTTTATTCAAAAAACTAAAAGAGTTTGGAAAGGTTATTGGGTCTATTCTGTCCCTTCCCAGAGGGTTCTTGTTTAAGCTGTTTGCAGCTGAGAAAGGAAGAGAAGGTGTAGAGATGAATCCATTTTCCTAACATAAAAACAAAGTCCTTTTCAACAGGTGTGTGTCTGGGGGTGGGGGCGCTCATAGCCACTAAAACATGAATTTTTTCAAGTTACTCTTCCTTAGATCTCATTCACCGGGACTCCAGAAATTATCTAGACTAATAAATCCAGGGCGTATTGTTATGTTCCATTCTATTCCTTTCCACTGAGTTAAATTTGTACTTAATCTAGCACCTATTGTGAGTCAGGCTTTGTATCAAAAGTTGTAACAAATCAATGAGATAGAGTTTTTACCCTCAAGGGATTCATTGTTGATTAGGAAAAACATGCACAGTCCAGTTGAGGGGTTAGTTCTACAATAGGGGTAAACATAAATTATGCAGGGAGAAGAGGAGGGATGAATCAAGGTGGCAAGCAAAATATCCAGAAAGGCTTCCTGGAGGAGACCATGTCTCCAGGAAGGTTTCTGTTAACAAGGGGCAAGGAGAAAAGACTTTGGTAGGCAGAGGAAGTGACTCTGCAGGGGAATTATCTCCCACCTGGGAATGGCTAGCTGAAGTCCTTCAGAGTACACTGGGGACTCAGGGATAGTAAGTATATCAGTTATGGACTTTGTTTCCCCAAGGGCCTACCTGTGAGTCTTGCCACCAACTTTCTGTGTGATCTTTAGAAGGTACTTAATCTGTTAAAGCCTCAATTTCCTTCTCTGTAGAATGGAGATGTGGATAGTGCTTTCCTTATGGAGCTATTCTGAGGATGAAATGAGTCAATGCTTTGCATATTGCTTGCTGTCTAGTAGCAAATAGTATCTATTATTTTTGTTACCGCCTAAATATGATCCTTCAGGGACCCGATGGCAGCTCTGTTCTATTGCTATGATTTTGTCTAGGTCACAAAAATGTCATGGATATTAACCTCATTTCCTCTCTTTAGTCACTTATTGGAGTCAGAATCGCTCAGGCATGAGTGGCGGTGCAATCAGACGGCATTGTGCAGGGGAAGCAAAGGACTTGACAGCAGGCTGGTCTCATGGACCCGCACGTGGAGTAGTGAAGTTGCGCAGGCTCTATATTCAGAGGGCTCTGCTAGTGCTCTCTTGAAATTTATAATGATTTTTGAACAAGGAAGCCTGCATTTTCATTTTAGACTAGGTTTTGGGAACTATGTACTGATCATGGTAACAGAGTTGTTTTGGGGCATCCTGTTCCTTCTGTCCCTTGCTCCCCTCTGGCTCAGGGCTTGTGGGATTATACCCTTTCTCAAGGTCCTTCCTAGGGGAAGGACTACTTCTCTTTCTGTGGATCCTACCAAGGTTCCTGGTAAATTGCTAAGGCTGGTTAAAACCCACTTGTGAGTCAGCTCATCTGGTCCTATTTTGGGGTGTTCACAAAGGTAAATTCAGCACAGCTTCTGCCTCAGGGAGCTCACACTCTTAAAGGTGAAGATGGAAGTGTCCACAGAAGTGATGACAGGTAGACTGGCAGGTGCTAGGGGCAGGGATGTGGATGGTGTTGAGAAAGCCCAGGGAAGGATGTGCAAGATCACAATGTGTATTAAACATTTATTATCTTTGTGTGTTGGTCTTTAAGTTTTCCTGGCACAATGAGTCATTTTTCTCATGATTTCATTTTCATGAAAGAGGGTCTGGGGAGGGAACATGTAGTTCAGTTCTTAAACTCAAAAAGACACACCACTTGGATGGTTTGAGCAGAGGTCTTTTGCATCGGGAACTCTACAGTGGGTTCTGGAAGTTGCCCTTCATCAGATGATGTGAATGCCTGCAAGTAACTCTGTAGTCTGGCAAACAGGCACCTGATTCTGAAGGAGGCTTTGCCATAATGTCCTTAAACATGTTTCCTCATAATTTTTCTCTGGGTGATCTTGTCATTTCCATAATAAGTGCATCTCCTGCTTCACCTGGAAATGCCTTCAGTGATCCCTTTACTAGAGGAGCAAGCTCCTACAAAGGATCTTCCTTCAGCATTCTTGGTTATAAAACATTCTCATTGGTCACCCAAAGAGATGATATGGGGAGAGTCAGTTTTTATCTCCCTCTCTGACAAAAGAATTACAGCTGGCCATCAGTATTCATGGGTTCTGTATTCATTGATTCAACCAACCTCATGTTGAAATTATTTTTTAAAAATTGCATCCATACTGCACACATTCAGACTTCCCTCTTGTCATTTTTCCCCTAAAGAATATGATAGAACAACTATTTATACAGCACTTCCATTGTACTAGGTTGAATAAGTAATGTAGAGATGATTCCAAGTATACAAAAGGGTACACATTGGTTGTATGTGAATATTAAGCCATTTTATATATGGGACTTGAGCATCCTCAGATTTGGTAAGTATCTGTGAGGGGTACTAGAAACTATCCCCCATGAGACCAAGGGACGACCCTATAGAGAAATGTTTTGACTGCAAGGTGGCTTATAATAGTAAAACTTTCTCTTTTAATGAGCTCCATAAAAGCAGCTTTCTGTCCTTTTTGCCTCTGTTGTGGCTAGCATAGTGCCTGCCACCTGGTAAGGGTTCAAACAGTGGTTGTAGAAATGGAGCAGAAAGATAGCAGAGTGGGAGTGTGTGCTGTTTGGAACAGGACTACCAAAAAGCAATTCTGAAAAGTGAAATGAGCTTCTACTGCTTCAGCTGCTTGAAAAATAGCAAACCATGGCAGGCTCCTGGTCAGTTCAGGGCCCTGGGTGCATCTACCTTTGAACACCAAGGCTCCTTGATGCCAAGCAATTGGATTAACTGATTTCTACTTTCCCTGAACTGGCCCGTTGTATGCTGCTCATGCGGAGAGAATGGCAGAGGGCTCCAGTTTCTCTTCAGTTATGTAAACTGAGGCCAGAGCCCTTTCCAGACTATTTCCCAATTGAGTTGATTCAATGTGTTGCATTATTCTTTTTGACCAAATACCCTTTCCAAACAGAAACAACAGACCTGGAATCATGTTCAGCCAAGACACAAATGTGCACATCTTTAACAGAATGTGGTACTCTTTCAGAGCCAAATCCCACCTTCTGATGTTGACATTGCTCTTTTGGAAGACAGCCGGGAGCTGGGAGCCCATCTCCACAGACCTCAGGTTGGCCTTTTGATTGCAGTCATGCTCTCCAGCAGCTGAGGGAAGCATTTGAGGTGAGCAAGTGCTCCTGAGAGCCGAACTTATGCTTTCTTCCCTTATGAGAAGATTTAGAGCTTCTCATAAAATAACACTGAGCATTTATTTTATTTGATGGGAGAGAAAGAAGGAGAGGAAAAAGTGAAACCAAGTAAAATAGACTACAATTAAAGTGGAACATCTTTGTAATTGGAGACCTGAGATCAGACTCCAGCCCCCCATGTTCCTCCTCCTTTCTGTGCGCCCAGCAGCCTGCGGTCGGTGGGTGACCGTCATCACCATGATTACCACACATCTATCGGCCACGAAGCACTAGGGTGTGCAAAGTGACTTACAGTTAGTTGTGCTTTATGATCTATTAAAGGGGAAATAATTCTTTTAAGAGAATTGACTTTTCATCTGTGGAGTGTTTGTCTACTGCTCTCTGGTTCACTTAACTCAGGCAGCAAAAATAAATGGCTCATTTTCACTTTTGAATTTGAGTACATTTGTATCCAAGTCCCAATTTTTAGAATTTAACACTTTGGTGAAAAGTAAAAGCCAAATACAGTTTTTTTTTTTGTTAGAATTTTTTAGTCTTTCATAAAAACATTCCTTCTGCAGTCCTTGTAGTATTGGGAGTTGTAGTGAATTTAAATTAGAAAAAGAGAAAGGCCCTAAGGAAGAAGAGAATGACTTGCATTTGAAGCAATTGTAGCCATTTCTATTGCCACTGTCCTCGACGTTTCTAGTAGGTAATGAGGATAGCATTCTAGAAGAGCATTTTTTCATGGAGGTTCTCAATGTCTGAAATATACTAGACACATGCAAAAAAATTAGCTGAATTTATTTATTCAAATTCTCATTTATAATACTCTTAGGTCAAAGGAAAGGCTTTTAGAAGAAGAGACTTTTGATTGACGACTAATGAGGTAGAATATTTTTCCTGTTTATTAATCTTGTATGACAGAGAGAGAATGGATTTCCTGTTTGTGTCCCTTTTCTATGTTTCTGATATGGCAGGTGTACTTTTTCTCTCTTGGTCTCAACATTTGCTTGTTAAATACTTTGTTGTAAATGTAATGGGCCAGCTCTTGCTCTCTTGGCCATAACGACACAGAGATAGATCTGGAGACACAGCTGTTCTGTGACTTCTGGTTTGCATTGTAATTTAGTAAATTGTGCTTAAACTGCTTCAGTGAAGAAGCTCATGTTCTTTTAAAACTTTCCTCTCTCCCCATCTCAGATCACATTAGTGGTACAAAGACTCTTTAGACTTGTAAGCCTCACCAATGTTGTCTCACATGTGGAGTTTAAGTGAATTCTTTCACTGAAATGGTCTCAGCTTTGTGCTCTGGACCCAGCACTCTCCCCTCTGTTAGGCATCCTTTCTTGGGTCCTCACTCTGCCCATGGCTTCTGTGCAGTCTGCCCAATTTTCAATCTGCATGAAGCTGATAATGAAAAGAGTTGATGTTCAATGAATGTATTAAAGAGAACATGCTGTGCGTTCATCACTGAGTGGCAGAAGGGTGAGACCTTTTCCTGACCACTGAGATCTTGGCCTCGTTGGTCAATTAAACTGTAGAGACATGACAGGCTTCAGTTATGCGATCACGTATGATTAAGTTATACTTTAGGTAATAAATGTGATAGGAATCAAAGAGAAGGGAAAGCTGAAAGAAACTAAGAGAATGGAGATGAATCGCTGGAGACAATGGGACTTGACTTGGGATTTTGAGGGGTTAGTTTGGGTTACAAAGATGCTCCAGGCAAGAAAGGAGAGAAGCTGAAATGGAATTTCTTTTGTAGAGAGTGGGGACTTTTGTAGATGCATTGGGCAGGTCTGGTTATCATGTGAACTCAGGGCTGAGAGAAGCCTAGACTCTGAGCTGAGGACAAGAAGGTTTCTGAGCATGGCAGTGGGATGTTTTAAAAGGATGACTTCACCTGCAGCCTGGGAGAGTGAAGAGCCCAGATGAGGAGAGCCATTGCCTGGGCCTTGCCAGCCAGTGGTGGTGCTGGAGGAGGGTTTCCTCTGAGTGGGGCAGCCAGAGTTGAAGGAATGGGATCTGAGAGCAGATTGGATACAGGTCAGACATTTCAAACCTGATTTTCTGGTAGAGTCAGTAACAGTGATATGCAATATGGGAGAGAACTCTGTTCTTACAATGTTAAGGTTTTGCTGGAGGGTAAGCCCTGGTCCTCTGAATATCATGTTCCTATGTCGCTACTGCTGAGACATCATGCAGTTTTCTGCTGCATCTTGCCTAGTTCCCAATCCCCTCATTCCTGAACATAGGCATCACTGGGACTTTGGTCTCTCAGCCCCTTCCTTCCTCTAGGAATCATGTAAACATTGTTTGGCTGTTTTGGTGCCACCCTGGGCTAGGGGCAGCACACTGGGCACCCAGTGTGCCATTGCTGGACACACTGATTTGTTCTGTTGCTCCAATACTTTACTGAGAGTTGTGTGTGTGTGCGTGGTGTGTGTGTGTGTATGTTTCAGAGGACTAATCAGTCTAGACATAGCACATGGTCATTTCTTCCTCTGTGCCACTTTGCTGATTTACCAGGGCTCTGCTCGGAAGGGCATATGATCTCTTTGCTCTTAGTATTGCCAACGTATCATCACACTTTATGCTTTCTCCCTGACACACACACACATATACACACACATGCACACCCACACCTGTTATATATGCTGCTCCTCTATATTCCCTCTATCCACTTTTATTCCAGGCAAAGGACTCCATCTGGGCTTGGGGCAGGCAATGTGGGGAGGCTCTGCTCTTCTTTACAGTGTCTCTTCCCATTTATATTTTGTCTGTGTCAGGGTTGAGGCATTTGAAGCCAAAAATTGACTGCTATGTTTTCTACTTTGTGCTGTGTCATCTCTTCCCTGACATAATTAATACCACACGAAGAAGAATAGCAATAATAAAAAATATGAGGCAAAAATGTTGAATAATTCAATATATAAAACAAATTCAGGAATGGAAATGTATCCCACTCTTAAGACTGTGTTTTTGCCATTTTCCTGTTTTGTCAAACAATTTTTGAACACTTGATATCATTACCTGTTGTTGAAATTCATTTTTTTCAAGATTTTTGTTTCAATATCAAGGAACTTAGGGATGAAAAACATTGTACATAAATTTTTGTCATTTCTCTTCATTTCTTCAATATGAATTTCTGAGGAGGAGTTACTGAGTCAAAGAACATGAACATTTAAAGGACTCTTGATAATTGTGTCCGAATTGCCCTTCAGATAAATTGTTCCAAACACTCCAAACTGTGGCACCTGCTTGTTCACATTGTTAGCAGCCTTTTAAGATTGAACATCATCAGTTATGGATCTTTTCCATTTCAAGTTTCTCACTTCCTATGTAGTTTTAAGTTGAATGTCTTTATTTGTAGCGGGGTTGAATATTAAAGAAGTATTTAGGGAGCTTGCTGAAGTAGATCTTGGGTGCACTTGGAAAGAAAGAAGAGAAGAGGGGAAGGGCTTTACCAAACTGAGGAATGACTGTTCATGCCTAGAATATAGGTGAGAATGTGGGATGAAGAATGGGAAATGACCATAATGGGGGGTGTGTGGGGAGAATGGAGGAACTTTGATTGGGCAAAAGGGAAGGAGAGGAGGGAAGAGGGCATGCCAGCAGGAAAGATGGTAAAATGAGATGGACATCGTTACCCTAGGTACATGTATGACTGCACAAATGGTGCAACTCTACATTGTGTACAACCAGAGGAATGAAAAGTTGTGTTCCATTTGTGTACAATGAATCAAGGTGCATTCTGCTGTCGTGTATACCTAATTAGAATTAAAAAAAGAATGAGAAATGAGAGTGGGGCTGGACAGGGGGTTGGGGTCTTCCTGGAGAAGGGGACAGCTAGCCACCATTTAAACCATCAACCACTCATGATCCTAGTATAGTCACACTCACTTTTATTTTTGTAGCCACCATATTAAGAATTGAACCTCCTTCTTTTTTTTCCTAAGTAAATTAGAAATCAGAGAAACTGTAAGGCTGACATACAGCACATCCCAAGTGGGACCCATTTGCTGGCTAAGCAGTAGATCAGCACAAATTATGAGCATTTAGACATGTGTTAACCTACTAATTGAGGGTAGGGGGACACTAGATGATGAGGTCTCCCTAGATGCCCTTGATCTTCCTCCTCTTGATTCCTGAAACATCAATTAACACTCTAGTCAACACTAGAAAACATATGGTGAGGATAAATACTACCCCATAAAGAATTTCACCCTTGCTTGTCACAGGACATTAACTGACCCTCACTGGCACCCCTAAGGGGGTGGTAGCAGCAAATTGTAATGGAAAAGTTACTGTTTTCCTATTTAACTTTCTTTTTTAGAAAAAGGTCCTTTTAACATTGAAGAATAATACAAGAAAATAAGTGGTGTGTGTGTGTCTTTGTGTTCTGCCTCATTCTCATCTCACACACATGCGATGATTTTATGATCTGTTTTTGCTTTGTAATAAGGTCAGCTTAATTACAAAGGTATTTTGAGGAACAAGTACATGATGTATTTTGAGAACCATCCAAAAAACTTCCCAAATGAAGTCTGAAATTTTACCAATTGTAAATTTTCTCTCTACATCTCCATGTCATCCCTTCCTTGGGGACCTCCTATGTCATGAAAAAAGCAGGTGAAGCTCCTTATTATAAATGAGTTCTTCACTTCACAGCATTCTTGAAAGGAGAGATGGAACTATCTTAGAGGCAGGGTGGACTGGTACACTCATCTGGATGAAGAGCAGTGCTAGTACCATAATTGATGTCTGTCTGTTGACAATGTTCTCTAACCTGTAAGCCTTCTCTGCTCCATCCTGGAAAGTGCCTCCCAGGACTTTGAGACTTTGATTTTCCTACTCTGTATGCCTGTAATAGTCAGAATAATGGTCCACAATGATGTCCATGTCCTAATCCCTGGAACCTATGAATAGGTTAGGTTACATGGCAAAGGAAATTAAGGTCGTGGATCAATTAAGTTTGCTAATTAGCTTACTTAAAAATGGGTTCTGTTATGTTTGATAACATGTATTAAAATGTAATTTTTGAGAATAAATAAATAAATAAATAAATAGAAAAATTTTAAAGGCCCTCAAAAAAAAATGGGAAGATCATACTTAAGATAGGAGGTTTATACAGGTGAGTTCAGTGCAATCAGAGTCATTATAAGCTGAAGAGAGAAGCAGAAAGGGGAGCACTAGGAATGGCAATATGAAAAGTTGGTTTGATATTATTGGCTTTAAAGATGGAAAAGAGGACCATGAGCCAAGGAAAAATGGTGGCCTTCAGGAGCTGGTAAAGGTAAGGAGAGAGATTCTCCCCTAAAGCTTCCAGAAGGAACACGTTCTTGCTAACATCTTGATTTTAGCTTCGTGAGACCAATTTTAAACCTCCAAAGATCAGAACTTTAATATAATAAGTCTGTGTTGTTTTAAACTATTAAATTTATGGTAATTTGTTGCAGCAGGAACAGGAAACTAATACAATGCCCAAGTTGTCTGCCTGTGAGTCTGGAAACGCAGTAGGGACGTTGTCTGAGCTTCTCCTCCCACAAGCTCAAGGTTGTGGTTAGTCTCTGGATTGTATGTTATTTAGTGAAGCTTATAATTTCCAGAAAAAGGATATCTGGGAAGATGCCACAGAATATTTCTGAACTGGATCAACTAGGTTGGTGAGAGAGTGGGAAAAATGCAAGAATGATATTTTGAGGCCTGAAGCCTTTTTTCATTCATGAGAAGTACTCTTGTTGCCCCCCTATAAATCATTCAGATCTTCCTTACACTTGAAATCCTCCTTGTGTTCTTATTCATTCTAGACAGTTGCTTCAGGAAGTTTGTGCTATTCAGAATAAGAAGAAGCATAAAAAAAGATTTTTGTCTTCAAAGTATTGGGCTAACTATAAATAACTACCCATTCACTTATTTAGCCAAAGCATATTAACTTCAGGGTTTTTCTATGTAAGCTGGCACGAGGATGCATTCCCCCTGCTCAGGAAATGTAAACCCGTGGGAAGGTTGAGAGTGAGGATATGAGATGTGTCCCTAAGGTATTTACCCTCTTGTGGAGTTGCTGAGATAAATAAAATAAAACTGACTTGGTTACAAGAGAAATTGTGGCAAGTTTCCTAGGACCGGTATGAGGAGAGGACAATGGGAATTCAGAGGTGGGAAACAGCCTTGATGTAGGATAGATGTGAATAAATGTTTGAGATGTGTTGGAGAAATCATAAAAGAGTACATCTGGAGATGTTTGGATCTGAGCTGTGCTTCGAAGGAAAATAGAATATATATAGGCTGAGCTGATAACTGAAGCCAAAGGACAGTGAATGAGTTTACAGAAGCAGGAAAGGACATGGGTCCATTAATTTATTCTGTTCCTTATTAACTCTGAGGTGAGCACTACTATGTGCTAGACAGAGGGGCTAGGCTCAGGGAGACTGTGTTGTCAGATTTCATGCAAATGATTTTATGATAGTGAGTTCCATGGGCATTAAGTACTGGGTGCTATGATAGCATGTACCTGATCCCTGTTTAGTGGTGGATAAGCATTTGATTGGAACATGGAGGATCTTAAAGGATATAATGAAGAATGGGAAATGACCATAATGGGGGGGTGTGTGGGAAGAATGGAGGAACTTTGGGCAAAAGGGAGGGAGAGGAGAGAAGAGGGCATGCCAGCAGGAAAGATGGTAAAATGAGATGGACATCGTAAAATGAGATGGACATGGTCATACTGGAGTGCTGGGGGTAAGTAGGGGCTATGGGAAGTTTCTGACCTAGCTTAGGACATGGGAATCTTGGGGAAAGATAAGAGCTAAAATAAATTCTGGTTGGTCACATTTTGAAGGAAAAGAGAATACTGTTTAGGAGCCATCATGCCAGATTTTACACCCAATACTTATTCCCCACCAGTATTTCCTGGAGAAATCTGGATAAAAGATAAAATATGCACGTTGAGATACTGGAATCTCTACAATAGGACAGATTATCTATTACAAAGGTTCATCTTACCTTGAAGGGAATTTAGTGATCAGGACAAATTTGGTTCGAGAGCCAAAACTTTCAGTGCAGCCATAGGAGCAAGCCAGCATTTAGTCTTAGAATCAGAAGAGCTAAATGGTTTTTAAAAATGGGTTTACTTTTTTCAGATAACATGATAATGATGCAAGGGTACAATGGAAGCATATTGAACAAAGGGCCAGGACTATGAATGCAAATGGTCAGAGTGTAACAATGTCCTAAGGACCTGGACTGTAGGGCAATTCCAGAGTGCTTAAAATTGAGTTGCTTTGTTATCTAAGCTTGGGTAATGAGCCAAAGAAGTTTCTGTGAGTCATCCTACTTCTGTTTCCAAAACAGACTCACCGACCTGATTTAAGAGGCATTAAAAGGGAAGAAGTTGACATTTGCAAATATACTTAACTTATTTGTCTTGCAGGCAGGGAACATGTTGGGACAACTTTCAACTGCATTATGTGTGGTCTGGGAGCTTTGATCTCTTTATGCTTACTTTATATTGGGAAAAGGCTTTGAAGTATCCTGCAATTATGAATATAGTAGACGCCTGTTTTAATAGGTTGCTATGAAATTGATTTGACTTACCAAGGGTCAACTCTTGTCTCCTGAAGAAATCTTCATGTGCTTTAAAAGCCTTTTCTTTCCCAGTAACCTAAGAGAATAACGTTAGTCATGCTTCCTATTTTCAGCCCAGGGAGGGTATTTACCACTTACATTGCTTCTTCAAATCATTGATTAGATAGGGTTGGTGTGCAAAAATGGCAGTCACATTGGCCAATATAAATGGGGGTGATGTAGTTCCTATGCATACACATCTGGGTGATTTCTTTTGGTTGGAAATGAACTTTTGAGTGATTTTGACATGATACTTTTGTATTAAAATGAAAGTACAAACTAAAAACAATAGATGTTAGATTTATGTTATACATATACCATGGATAGGTTGAGTTTGATTTTGCCTAACACCTTAGAACACATGAAAAACAAATCTTGCATTTTATTGGCTGAGTATCCCTTTCTGAGCTCTTTGCTTAGGCTTTCCTAACTGTGCCAAAGAATTGGGTAACTCTGTAGCTCCTATGATCACACCTTTGCTGGGTCTTGGGACTTACTGCCAGAAGTTCCTGGAGTGGTGGCATGCACCTGTCGATCACTGTATTTCCTAGCCATTCTTTAGGGGAGAGAACAAGGTTGTAGAGCATATCTGTTTTCACTAAGTAGACATAACTTTTCTTTTTCTTCTACTTCCTTTCCTCCCTCCTGCCACATTTTGTTCTTATATATTTCCAGGCTCTGATTGTGTGGCATTAATACCTCAGAAGCAGAGACAGGTTACTGGGAAGAGAGGGCTTGTGTCTGCGTGACTATGGTGCCTTACTGCAGTGAGATGGAATGGGAGATAAGAATTTGCCTAGATTTTGTTAACCATTGTCAAACCCTCTATAGAACCCTATCTAGTGGGGTAGGTCATGAGGACCACTGGATTTTGCATCTTCTGGCTGGTTCTCATTCTCTATAGTTGGTGCTATGCTTAGAAGGTGGTGGGGAGCATGGATGGACTTGGTAACCAGCATTTCTCTTGCTGTGGGGAGGAGATGCTTTGTGATGACACCATGGCTGTAGATTCAAGCAATGACTACTGGATCTCTAACAGGGAGACGGTGGTCTTTAATAAACTCAGAATAACCTCTTGCTGAATTGACTTTCACTTTGGGAAGATCGGTTTTTTGGCCTGAAACTCATTCATAGTGTTCTTTTAATGAGAAAAATAGTGACCTGGGATGAGGGAGGCCTGTTTAGAGCACAAATAGCTATTATTACAATTTTAGATAACCCAGTGTAACAGAAGACCATGTGATTGAAAAGACAGATGATAAAATCTAAATACAAGTAGAGCTCGAGAATATACCCTTTCTTCTAGTGCTGACTGTCTAGTTGTGTTTGTTATCTAACCCTGTAATTAGGATGGCATTCAGAAAATATGAGGAAAGTTGGTATTCTTTTCATAACCCCCAAATCTTTGCATTGCTGCATGAAACTTTTGGCTTCAGCTTTTCCCTGTTCATTAACCATGCCAAAATTTTTAATCTAACACCACTGTTAAAGAGTGGCAGGCTTCCAGGGAAATATATCAGCCAGGCTTATTAATTTCATGCCAAGTGCTGGAGGCGTGAATGTAGAGAACGCTGTTTGACTTTGGATAATAGGAATCAGGCAGCTTAAAGGCAAGGGATAAAGATCAGGAGCCCCACGTCTCAGGAGGAGGAGCAGGTGCAGGCTTCAAGCAAGGCCTTCAGGCCCAAAGGGGCAGCCCATGCTTAAAACAATCTGCGGTGCTGTTTTTTTTTTTTTTTTTTTTAATTTGGCGTGTGCCTCTCACAGCTTAACAGACCGCTGCTCCACAAAGAGGGGTAAACAGAGAAAGGGAAATTAAAAAGGGAAGTCCCAAGGTAGACAAAAACAAATTAGGGCAAACAAATTACACAGAGTCAACAAATAAACAAGGGAACATCTGTGAATATATTTCTTGGATTTTCTGATTCTGAATGCAACCTGAGAAATGGTAGAGGGAGGTGAGCAGTGTAATCTAGAGCAAAGTCCTCTTTGGGGGGAATGGGTAAGCCAACCCAAAAAGAGCCAGAGGTACCTGAAAGCCTACCTCTCAGCAGGGTGCTGGGGAGGTCAGGAGCTCTGCAGGTGGTTTGCCCATCCTGCCCTGGCTGACCGCAAGTCGCTTGCTCTGCTGTCCCCTTGGCTTTCCTTGGAGGGCAGTTGGTGCCGTGTGTTCTGCCAACCTTCACGTAGAAAAGGGCTGTAGAGATACAAAGAGTTAGCGGTCTGCTCACACAAGCAAAACAAAATAAAGCAAGCAATATTCCAATATGGGATGTATGTTCACCTTATCCATCTTCCACATCTGTTCCACTGGGCACGCTAGTTCTTCCAGCCACTAGACATTTGCCAGGTGTTGACTGGATGTTGGGAAACATTTGAGCTGCTCCTTCTGGCAGTTTGGTTGCGACTGACACAGTTTCTCTTTTACCCTGAGGCTGGTGAGACAGTTTCAAGGTTTTGAAGGAAGTTCAGCATATTGCATACTGTTAAGAAAAAGCATAACTGAATTTAGAGACAGATGAAAAGAGTAGGAACTGGTTTACAACATCTTCCATGGGTACCCCCTCACTATGAAGTGAGGGCGAATGAAATATGGGAGTGAAGATATGACAAACATTTGATTTATTCCTTGTATAAACTCAAATGATAAACACTTGCTGAAACTCCTCTGGATTCTTTCAGCTTCATGGAGTGTATAATTGTTTAGGGTCTAGATTACTCTCATTGTGCTAAATGTTCTAATATTCATCCTTCCTTGAGCTTTCATCATGCAGGTGATAACTAGAAATATTCAACAAAATAAGAACTACTGTTTGGTGTGTAAATGCAGGAATGAAAAGAGCTGCCAATTCTCATATTCCTCACTTATGTTATTTTGCTTTATTGCTTATTCCTAAATATGATACAAGTAAGCTGTGCAATATAAGAGTTACATCTGAGGCAGCCAATCTGCAGACATAAGAATGGTACAACTGTATTAGAAATAGTCTAGTACTTGGGATTTGGTCTATGAGGCAGACAGTGTAGGGAGTAACAGTAAGCAGAAAGTCAAATACAGATCAATAACACATTGAACTGGTAGTGGGGACACCCAGACACTCTTTCTAACTTAGGTGGGCAATTATGTGATCTTTATTGAATTATTTGATTTCTTTGTGCTTGCCAATTTGGAAACAGAGCATAATCATATTTCTTTGTAGTCTTTCAAGATAAAGTAGGAAGGCCAGTCACTGTCTGTTAGATACTTCCAGTTCTGGACAGAAATTATCCGTAAAAATATAATCCTCTATTTATTATTAATTTTTAAGTAAAAGAGCTGTAAGGGCTCCTGTGAGGTCAACCTGTTCTTACCATTTGTGGTGCTTGTTATTTGGAATCCCAGAGAAGCACAATGATGGATTATTTCAAATGCCTTTGTGTCAAAGTATTAAGATGAGGTACCCAATTACTATCAAAGTCCACTAAAAACTCATCGTAGGATGCAAGAAATCAATCTCATCAAATATTTATTGGGTGTCTATTGGATGCCTGTGTTTCATTTGTAACTATTTTCTATGATGTAGAGTTAAGGTCTAGGCCTTTTACTGTTTATTAAGTAATTTTTCTCCCTCTTCAGTTAAAAAAAAAAGCCCTCTATATTCCTTTTATAAACTGAATATGTTTCTCTGGAATTTAAATTGAATTTGTAAAAAATTTGTAAGAAATACAGATTTAATGCCAATTCTGGAGAGAAGGCATGGGGAAATCTCCACCTAGCCCAATATTACTTCAAAGGCTACTACTACAGTAAACCTAAAAGGAGAAACAGAATATATTTTGTAATAATGTTATGATTTTACTTACATGAGAAACTTAGTTTGACTGAAGTATTTGTTGTTCTGTAAGTCTTACAGAATTATTTCACTATAATTATGTTTTAAAAAGCTGTCGGGAGGTCTTGATACTGATCTGTTTACTTTGCTCCATGAAGTACCCAAACCCAGCATTTAGGGCACAAGAGGTTATGGGGAGTTACATGCTTAATATGAATCATGGTGTCTTTATGGGGAAGCCATTTCTTGGGATTTCAAATCACTCTGATTATTTTGGTAATCAATATGTCTAGTGTCTGCTTTTTCCTGATTTCTCTGAATACCTACACACTTATGAACTTGAGACATTTTATTACTTATGACAATTTTAAATTTATAAATTACAGTGAAAGAACTAGTAGTGGTATTTTGATAATGTATGAAAATGCTTTGAAATTCTTGGAAGAGGGGAGCTATGGAAATTCGAGGTAGTTATTAGTCTAATTAACCAAATAATTTAATGAATCCAATTAGTTCTTAACTTTGTATTGCTTGTAGCCTATTAAAAAGTAATTACCACTTCTACTTTTGATTAAGATTGAGTAGCTAGTATTGGACTAAACCTCCTGCTAAGGATAACTGTAAAACAGATGTTTGCCACAACGAAGGGAAATCAAGGCAGCCAGGACCAGATAGGTCAAGACTCTTAAGAGAATTAAAATTCATTAAACTGAGCCCTACATTAATTGTTAATTTTTTCCTTTTAGGGCTTTGAATCTAAACATACAGCTTGTAGCAGGATACTCACTGGGCTCAGAGCCAAATACCAGTGCTCAAGGCTTCCAAGGCAACCAAAACTGGAGGAACCGGGGCCGGAAGAGGAGCCAAGGACTAGAGGAAAGGTGACTTTAGAATACTGAGCCCTGCATTCTGCCTGTAGTTTTCCCCAGAGTAATTTGTCATATTCTAAGTAAACATGTGGTATGGGAGGCTGATAAACTAAGCAGAAAAGAGCTGCAAGTAAAGCAGAGAGAATAGTGTCACTGTGCTGAGGACTGTGACAAATGGAGTTTGGGAGGAGGGGCTTTGGTAAAGAGTCCAAGTTTTCAACTGAGACTCCTGAAGGGCCAAGCAGCAGCAACATGGGAGAACTAGACATAGACTTAACTCACTTGGGTCAAAATAATCTTCTAGTTCTCTGTCTTCCAGAAATCCATAGAGAGGATTTCTTACACATTGAAATTAAAAAATTAGTAGACGTAATAGAAAATTAGACCAAATGACCATGAATAAAAAGAACCCAAACAAACAAAAACCAAAACAATAACAAACCTCCAGAAATAGTATAATAAAACAAGACAAAAAAAAAAAAAAAAAAAAAAAAAAAAAAAAAAAAAAAAAAAAAAAAAAAAAAAAAAAAAAAAAAAAAAAAAAAAAAAAAAAAAAAAAAAAAAAACAAAGAAAAATGACCAAACAGCCAACCAAGCAGAGTCACAGGTGACTTGGATATTGGGGCTCTCAGACCGAGGCCTAAATAACTGTCATTAATATATCAACAAAATAGAGAAACAATGAAAGACTTCATTAGAAAATAGGAATCTATAAAAATGAATAAAATAGAAATTCTGTAACTAAAATTACTTTTAATTTAATTATTTAATACATGGGTTTAATAACAGATTATAATTTAGGAAAGGGATTGTTGAGGTGAAAGAGGCCAGCAGAAAATATCCAGACTGACACATAGAGAGAAAGAGGAAAGTATAAAATATAAGATACATGTGGAAAATGGTAAAAAGGCCTAATATATGTTATTGGAGATCCAGAGGGGAAAGAGGCAAAGTGGAATATTTGAAGATATATTGACTCAGAATTTTCATAAACTCATGGGACATCAACAACAGATGCAGAAGCTTTAGGTGTCATAGGGAGCACAATGCAAAGAAAACTACACCTAGACACATTGAAATGAAACAGATGAAAGACAAGAACAATCTCAAAAGATGACAGAAAGAAAGGAAATACATTCACAGAAGCAACAACAGGATTAACACCTGACTTTTAAGAAAATGGATGGAAGCTAGGGAACAATGGCACAGAGCATGTAAAGTGTTGAAAGAGAATAATTGTTTACTTAGAACTTTATACCAAGGAAAATAGTCTTCAAAATGATGATAAAACAAAACAAAACAAAATGACATTTTGAGACAAACAAAAACTTAGGGAATCATATATAGCAGGTGACCTCTGAAAGAAAGAGTAAAAGGCATTCTTCAGGCAGAGGAAAATATTCCCAAATAGAATTTTAAAAATTCAGGAAGGAATGTGGGTAAATATGTGAAAAACATAAATCAATACTGCATGCAGAAAACAACAATGACAATGGTATAAGATGTAAAATATTTGTAGAAAATAAATATATGATAAAAAATACCATAAAAATAGGGTCGGGAACTGTGTAAAGTGTCAAAGTAACCACTGTGTTTTCTGAGACATGGTTAAAAGTATTCATATGTGGTAGACTATAATAAGTCAAGAATATGTGTTGTAATCTGTTATTATAGAGCAGGGCTCTTTCAACTCAGCCCTGTTGACATTTCAGGCTAAATAATTCTTTGTTGGGAGGGACTGTCCTATGCTTGATGAAGCTCATCAGCATCTCTGCCCTTTACTCACTCAATGCCAAGGAGATCCTTTACTTGCTTTGCAACCACCAAAAATGTCTCCAGACATTGCCAACTGTCCCCAGTTGAAAAGCGCTGTTACTCAGAGGAGACAGTTCACAATATTCAAAGGTCCAATTCAAAAGGAAGATAAGTCATTTGAAACTTTACTCTCCTTCCAGCATGACCATTAATCTATACATCTTTTTCAAGCACTACTTTACTTAAGTTTCATTGTATTTTTTTTTGGATGGGTTAATTGATGTAGCATTGCTTAATTCCCGATCATTCAGTGATTTTTCAATTATTTTTTCTGTTATTGATTTATAAAGAATAAAAATTAGAAGAACATAGAAAATGTGAATAACACAATCCACAAAATTTACCAGATGGCATATATAGAACACTGTACTTAATGACTGCTGATAGGTACTTTCTTTTTAAGTGCATGTGAAACATTCCAAAATAGACTATATGCTGGATCATACAGCATGTGTCAACAGACTTCAAAAATTCAAATCAATGCACAATATATTCTCTGATCACAGTAGAAGTATGCAGAAATTTTAATGGGATAAAAGGAGAAAAATTATGATCACTTCATTAAATTAAAAAAATAGCATTTGATAAAATTTGATATCATTTCATGAAAAACTCCTTACTAAACTAGGAATAGAAAGTAACTAACTTGGTAAAGAATATTAAAAAATCTAATAGCAAGCATCATTCTTAATTATTAAATAGTAAGAACCTTGCCACAAACAAAATTATGGCATTTGCAGGTAAATGGATGGAGTTGGAGAATATGCTAAGTGAAGTAAGCCACTCTTAGAAAACCAGATGCCAAATGTTCTCTCTGATAAGTGGATGCTGATCCATTATGTGGGGGAGGACACGGGAAGAATGGAGGAACTCTGGACACAGAGGTGGGAGGTGGGAGGGGACGGGGGACAGTAAAGATGGTGGAATATGATGGACACCATAGCCCTAGCTATATGTATGACTGCATGTATGTTGTGATTCTACATCACATACAACCAGAGAAGTGAAAAGCTGTGCTTCATGTGTGTATAATGAATCAAAATGCATTCTGCTATCATGTATACCTAAGTAGAATAAATAAATAAATAAATTTTTTTAAAAAAGAAGAACCTTGCCACAGTATCAGGAAAGAGGTAAGGAGGTCTTCTATTGCCTTTTTTTTATTTGTCATTTTATTGAAATTCCTAGCTAGTGTAATGGGTGAAGAAAATGTAATAAAAGACAAGCACTATATAGGAAGAAATAGAACTACTTTTGTTTGCAGATGACAGGATTGTACACTTGGAAATTTCAAAAGAATCAACAAAAAATGAACTATTAGGATTAGTAATAGTTAATTTAGCATTATCAGCCAACTTATCAGCCACTCTATATAACAAAATCAATATATAAAATTCAATTGTATTTATGGATATCAGGAACAGAAATTAGAAAACCAATTTTTAAAAAGGTGCCACTTGTACTAGCATCAAGCATATTAACTAGGAAATGAAATACAAGGTATGCAAAGTTTGTACACAGACAGTTATAAATTATTACTGGAAGAAATAGAAAAATCTAAGTAAGTAGAGGGCTATCACATGTTCACCAATTGGAAGATTCAATATTGAAAACATGATAACTCTCTCCAGACTGATCTATAGATTCAATGCCATCTTAAACATTCCAGTGGTTATGGGCCTGGGAATGTAGCTCAGTGGTAGCTCAAGCAAGCTTGCTTGCTTGGCCTGAGCAAGATCCGGAGTTTGATTCCCACTACTGAAAAAAATTTTTTCTGGCCGTTTTTAAGGTAGAAATTGACAAATGGATTGTAAAATTTATAACAAATGCAAAGGGGTCAAGAAGAGTGAAGATACAAGACTGGACAAGACTTGACAAGACTGGACAAGACTGAGGACAGGTGGATGCAGACTTTCAGATGTCAAGACTTCTTACAAAGCCACAGTGGTTAACACTATTTTCTTGACTCCAGGATAGACAAATGGACTAAAGGAACAAAATAGAAAGCCCAGAAACCACGTGTGTCCCAGGCCGTTTTATTTATGACGAAGGTGCCATAGCAGTACAGTGCTAACGGCTTTTTTCTCTCTTTCTTCAATCAGCGGTGATAGATCAGTTGTATATGAATATGAGGAAAAGAAGAACTTTACCCTTTATCTCAAGTCATATGTAAAAATCAATTCTCAGGGATGACAGATCTAATCTGAAATGCATATTATAGATGATAACGATGTATTACACAATGTATTTAAGACTTGGAATACACAAAGATTACCTAACTAGGATACAAAGAATAAAACTGAAAGGCTGATAAACTGACTTCACTAAAATACAGACTCTCTTCTTATCATTAAGGAGAGTGAAGTGGTGAGCAAAGGAGAAAGATATTTCTATCAGGGAAATTCAGAGTAATACCACAGTGAGCTGTTATTGACCAACATGAGCATGTTTGCAATTTACAAGCTGACAATACCAGCATTGTAGAGGACATGGAGAGCTGGAATTCTCATACATTGTAGGTGGGAGCATAAATTGGTACTATCACTTTGTAAAACCTTGGCAATATTTTATAAAAGTGAGTATGTATGTAACCTGTGATGCAACATTTCCATTCTTGGATATAAACCTGAAGAACTTTCATAAATATGTGTACCATAAGACAATTACTAGAATATTTATAATAGCATTATTCATCATTGCTAAAACTGAAAATTATACAGATGTATATCAACAATAGAATGGTATATTAAGATAATCTACCTTGTAATAGTCATATGATATATTCATATAAATATTCACATAACAGACTACTATACAACAATGAAAAAGAAGGAATTAATGATATTCACTATAATGTAGATTCATCTCATGGACATATTATATTCACAAAAGAAGCCAGCCATAAAAGAGCACATGTAGTATGATTCTACTTATATAATGTTCAAAACCAGACCAAACTTACCTATAGTAAGAGAAGTTAGAATTGCAGTTACATTTGACTGAGTTAATGACTGGGAGGGGACATAAAGGAGATTTCTGGGATATGGCTAATGTCCTAAATCTTTTTAGGACATTATCTATTGCTAGTTACACAAGGTATTCAGCTTGTAAAAATCCATGAGGTGTACACTTTGAAATTTGGGCACATTAATGTATTTATACATCAATTGAATGTTTAGAAAAATAATTACTATCCAGTAATCTGGAGATGAACTACAAAGTTGCTTTTCCTTGGTGGTAGAGAAGTACTTTTAGTGAAGCTGAATTAGTTTAGATTTCTAAGTGCAGCATTCTGAAAGAGAAGAGTCCCCAAGTTCCCCTGATTTCTTGCTCAGTGGAATTTGCCTGGTGATTAGATTGTCATGCTAAATATGAGGAACCATTTTTTTTTTGTTGTTGTTAAACAGTTGAAACTGATCAGTTGAGTCTGATTCAATGACAAAGGGTTATTTAAAGAATTTTGACAAAAGTCACACTTGGGATTAGCAAATTCTTTTCTTTAAAAAAAAATTTTTTTGTAGTTGTAGATGGCCTTTATTTTGTTTGTTTATTGCCTTTATTTTGTTTGTTTATTTTTATGTGGTGCTGAGGATCAAACCCAGTGCCTCATGTGTGCTAGGCAAGCACTCTGCCACTGAACTACAACGCCAGCCTCAGCAAATTCTTCTCTTATTACCTCCTTTTTAGAACCAAGGGGCCAAGATTGACTTGGTAGAGCTTTTTAATGTTTAGATTTTAAATCAGAGAAAAACTACCTTCAGCCTGGGATCTCTTAGAGCAAAACAAAGGAAGACATGTGGGCAACTCCAAGGGTGGGAACACGGGACTGTGGTTGGGGATTGAAGAGGACCAGAAGAGCAGAATACCCAGTCAGGAGGGAAGGAAGAGTGTCAGAGGCCGAGAGTTAAGAGACAGCCAGGGAACCTGGAGTGAATCGGTATTTGTTCATTTGGATATGTAAAGCAGCTCAGGGACAGGAAAACAGGTGCAATATGAATGCATTAATGAAATGAAATATGAGGCTTGACCTATGAATAAATATTCGGAATAAAAGCATTTAAAATCGTATCTTGGTTTTAGGGCATTTACTCTGTCTGGTAACTAATTCACCGTTTTCACGGCCACACATACTCACATGGCTTGTCAGCTTTGAATCAGCTTGAGACTCACTGGCTGAAGACCTCCCTGTCTACAAGCCTCCTCCTCTGCCTTTTACTGCTCAGTCTTGTTTCTCTTATAAACAGTCTGTCTAAATTATATAAAACAAGATTCCTTATTATATGGATTCAGACAATCAAGCTGTTTACTAGGCTTCATGGCTTGGAACTCAAGTCCTCAATAACAACCTTAGATGTTGGTCAGTTCACGTTTTCCCTTTAGAAATGTGACATGTCACTGGTTGAGCAGAGAACGCCCCAGCAGTGAAGATCTTTAGGGAGAATCTTCGAAACACAGGGACACGGACTTTCAAAATGACTTTCTCAGGCTAGACATGTGCAGGGGGGACACCTGAAAACTGAATTCCACTTGGAGCTCTCTAGCCTGGGACACTGAGTGCAGAAAGGGGGCTTTCCATTGTGAAAGAAATGGCTCACTGCTTTTCTGCAAAAGTATTGAAAAGTTTTCTGACTTCAGGAAGACCACCTTGGGGAGTAGGTGGATCAGCCTCTCATTCAGCATTACCCACAGCCCACTGCTCCCTATGGTGTCCTCTGTTGAGCTTGCCCTCTCTGCACTGGCCATCAAGGCTGCTGTCCTGCCTTGGTCTCTTTAGAAATCTAAGGAATTGTTCCCCTGAGTCCTAGCCCATGAATAATTTAGTTTATCAGTTCAGTCTCAGAAGATAGAAACAAATTCAAAGGTAATTTTCCACATCGAGTTAATAGAAAACTGTTTCATTCTTCTTCCCACTCAACACTGAATCAAGGTCTCATCCCTAAACAGCACAATAACCTATTAGCTACAGTCCTGCTAGTTTTGGGTATTTGGAAGTTTTTGGTTTACATTAGATGGTACCCCTCAGGGTTAAGATAGAAATAAAAATCTGCTTGAACAATTCACAAAAAAATCAACAAACATGAAGTAAACAAGAAATATAAAAGGTCATTTGTAATCAAATGAATGAAAACTAAAATAAATTGACTAATAATATTTGAAAGAAAGAAATCCAACAAATTCTTATTTAGCTTCTGAGCCTTTGTGAAATTCCAAGATGTTAAGTAGGTTTTTACCTACCATCTACATTTAGATTTCATTCATTCATTCAGGTTGCAGAGGGCAAGAAGAGCCTGTGAAGAACAGATGAAATATGGAAGTAATTCAAGGGATGGGTATAGCACAGGTGGACATGCTTTCACAATGAGTCTCTGTGAAAAGTGGCCCCATATCTCTCACTTTTCTGAACTCACCCCTGCTCCCCATTCTATAAGATTGATTTGCAGGGAAATTTCTATCCATGCCAGGCAGTAACTGACCGAGTGCTCATGTGCATTTATGACTTCTCTGGAAAGGGGAAGATTTTAGAACTGACATTTGAGTATGGCCTAGTAAGAAGACAAAACAAAAACAATCACTCCAGTGATGCATTTGCTGCATAAACATGCAAAATGTACAGAGTGTACAAAATAGAAGGGAAAAACTACTCTCTTCGAAAGGTGTCTATTAAAAGTTTAACATGTATTCCTCTGGACATTTTTCTATGTATTTACTAATGCAGAATGTAGTACAAAAAAATGGCTGCATATCATAATACTATTCATATTGTCCCTTAATGTATTAATAATATCTTGAAGATTTCTGTGATCAGTGTTGAGTGCCCATTTCCTTACATCCTTATCAATATTGGACACTGACAATCTCTTAAAATTTGGCCAAACTGATAATTAAAAGTACTCTTTCATTATCATTATTTAAATTTTTATTTCCCTGATTGCTAATATGTCTGTGTTTGTGGTATCATCTTGTTAGACTTCCAGCTTTAAGTTATTACTAATGCTTTGCTTTCAGTATTTTGCTACATGGGTCATATTTTGTTAGTCTCCTTCTGCTGTTGCTCACATTCTGCTTGAAATTCAGTATTGTGTATCTGGTTTTTTTTTTCAATCTCTTTCTTCATCTACATTTCACTGAGGATCAAAGAACTTAAAGCTATCTTTTGCCCTGCTTCTTTTCCATATAAGATGAGATTTTAGCATTATTTTACTTTGTTCTGCGTTCTTTCCTATTTTTCACTAACCCCTTGGTCCACTTTGGCTTCTTACTGAGTTTGGGGAGTCACGTTGTAGTTATTAAGCTATTATTCTTTTACTTTTCCATCTTTCCCTCAAAGAAAATTTCTAGATTTATGTAAATTTGATTTGTTATCATTTTTGCTTTTGCTTGCAATATTTATTGCTTATATTTTTATACTATAACTCTCAACTCTTGTTCTAATTTATCACTCATTTGATGGTAGAAGATACTTGGTTTTTGATTTTTGCTTATTTCCAAGAAGGGGAAGAGTTTGGTGTGTTTTCTTGGTGTGCCCTGTATGCCTGAAGATGTTTTTCTATTTTCTCAGCCAGTGAATGCCAACTAGGCTGGGTATATAATTTTGGTTTTTTTTGATCAAAACTATCATTTCGAATTTGGCATGTGGAGGAAACATCTCAATTCAGATTTATTTTATTTTTTATTTATAGGAGTCCCCCCAACCCAATTTGGTTGTCTGTAAAACTTCTTATTTTTTTAGGTAAGTTTAAAAGGTACTAAAAAATAAAAAGGATAAAAAAAATCAAACACGTATGCTACATGGGTCATATTTTGAACACGTATTTTTTAAAATTTTTTTTAGTTGTTGATGGATCTTTATTTTATTCATTTATTATTTATATGTGGTGCTGAGGATTGAACCCAGTGCCTCATGCATGCAAGGCAAGAGCTCTACCACTGAGTTATAGCCCCAGCCCTTGAACATGCATTTGAACATGTATTTATATTCTGTCATACTTGCTTCAAGTTTTTTCTGTGTTCCCCTTCCTTTCCTTTCCTTTCTCCTTCCTTCCTTAGCAGACTTTACAAATACAGCTAAAGTGCTCTTTAACCAGAGCCCACTTCACGTTTTGTTCATCCGTACTGTCCTTGGCTGCTCAAGAATAACCATTATTAGGAGTTTGGCATTTAAATTTCAAGACATTTCTTTATAATTTAACACATATGTTTACATATTCATGAATAATAACTAGTATTGTTTTGCATAAGCATGTTTATTTATATAAGTGGTATACTAGAGATATTATTCTATATCTTCCTTTTTGAAAAATTGATTTTCCTTAATCATAGTAGTTAGAAAAACATGGCTATGATGTGTTGAGATGTGGTCTTCTTATTCATTTGGGGTAGTATATTTTGATCCTTTTTAATTTGTTATTCAGGTGTTTTTTGGCTGAAGATTTTTTTTTTCAATTATACTTTGTTTATTGCTTCTGATCAAGTTGTTTTAGTCTCTCCTTAGGGATACTTATAATTTTTAGGGTAGACATAATTGCAGCCACTTGTTTTTCCTTCTTACACATGCTTTGATGTGATAAAATTAATCCAGATTCTGTTTTTTAACAGGCATGTGGATTTCTACTATTCAAGTATGCACTGTTAACATCTGTTTCGGGGTCATAGCAATGAGGAAGTTTGATATGATCCATTTCTAGCTTACATCCCAGTTTTTCCAAATTCCCAATCTTGTACTCAATGCCTAAGGACAAGGACAACAAAATCTAAAACCCAAGGATCAACTCACTCCAGGAATCTTTCCGTCTCTAGCCCAACCCACCTCATTTACATATGTGTAATGCACTTCTCAGAATTCTTTGCAGGACCATCAGAATCTCTACTGTTCTCTCCAATTCCTGCCTTGTAGACAATAAAAGTAGATAGCTCATATGATTGTTGGAAAGATTAAACAATATAATGCTAAGTGCTCAACACAATGTTAGGTTTTGTGAACTGTCATTATTCACATTTAATTTCCACTCAAAATACAGTTGGAGCCATAGTGTGGCAGGAGATAAGGGGTCTTGCATACATACATAAAGGATTTTGGACCATGGGAACCTACCAGAAAGAGCAAGGACAGTGATAGGGCGTTATTTGTGCTGAAATGGCTGTGGTGATTTGGGGAACAGCTTGCATGTAGAGACCAGGGCCAGGGCTGTGATACGCTGCAATGAACATGTACCTACTTGTGAGAGCCTTCAGGAATTTTCAGAATGGGTTCTTAAACACAGCCATTATGAACACTAACATATTAAAATAGAAGATAATTAATAAGATAAAGGTTTATTACTTTCTAATTATCTCACTCCATTTTACTATTATCAAAGTTTCTGAGGATTTCTCAATCTACTGTACCTGGGTGGTGGAAACACTATGTACTGGTGAGCCACTGAGCTTCTCTTCCCAACACTGTGGCAGTGATGTCACTGGTAACATGAAAATCAGCAGATACTACAAATCAGGGCTTTCTCCACCTCTGGAGAGCTGGTTGTGGAATCTCTATAGGTACACCCTGAGGCCAGAGACTGACCACAGTAGCTGGCAGAGAGATGAGTACTGAATCTTAGCACTTAGAGTGAAGAGGAGGAGACAGATTTGGGACACACTTTAATGTTAGGATTGATAGGGCACAGTGACTGAATGTGAAGGAAAAGAAGATAAAAATTGAAACCTGAAAAGAAGGTCTCTGACTTGAGCAGTTCTCCTTGCTGCCTTTGATGAAGCAGATTGTGATACTGTGAGCTGCTGGAGGGGAAAGGCCCTTGTGGTTAGGAGCTGAAGGTTACTTTTGGCTAATAGCTAGCGAAGAGCAGAGGCCCCAGTCCACCAGCCTACAAGGTGCTGGATCCTACCAACAACGATGTGAGCTTGGAAACAGGTCCTTCCTCAATGGAACCTTTGTGTCAGACTCCAGCTCTGGCTAAGCCTTGGTGGCAGCCTCCTAAAAGACCTAGGAGTAGAGGACTCAGCTCACCTGCACCTAAGTTCCAGATCCACTAAAACCACGAGATAATAAAGGTGTGTTGGTTTAAACTGCTAAGTTTGTGTAATATGTTCTGCAGCTATAGATAACAAATACAAGTCCTATTACTATTTTAATTAAAAAAATTTTTGTTGTTGTACTGGGGATGTATTGTATTAGGTGCACTCTAAATTGCCCAAACTGTTCTCAAACTTGCTATCGCCTTGCCTTAGGCTCCTGAGTCACTGAGATTACAGATGTGTGCCACCACCACCACTGTATAGCCCCAAGCAACACCTTTATACTTTGGGGTTGACTTAGCTGGAGACTGGCTATCATGTCTAGTGAGCAGCATTCAGCAGCGGAAGCTGTGGTTGAGTCCTGACCTCTGGTGACAGGTGAGTGGGTGCAGGGATCCCCATGCTGCACTCTGCTGCTCCTGAGTTGAAAAGCCTTGGGGCTTCTAGAAAGTGATTGGCAGTGCCCTATTGGGCACAACTGGGCCACAGCCATAGCTGATGTGCATGCTGCTCTTGCAGGCAGGGCTCAGGCTCTGTCATTGGTCTAGTATAGTCATGAAAAGTTCTCTGAACAAGCCATGGTCCTTCCTACTGGATGACCTGTGGGGTGAGCCAGAATTAGTGTCTGAAGATCTGCTCACTTTCTACAAGTGGGAAGGGGTCTCAGGATACACATGGGTGATTTCTACTCTTAATTATTTGACATGAGAAAGACTACATGATGCCAGATACTCTCCTTTTTCTTTTGAGCAGAGAGGATTAAGAAAGTTTCATGAATATTTTCTTTTCAAAAATTACACAGCACAGAGGAAAACAAGGGAACACATTTTGAGACGGTGCTAATTGCAGAGAGAGATCTGAATAGGATTTGGAAACTAACTGACAAATATTGTGGGTCAGCGTCTTGCTCCTGGCCCCTTAGGCTGAAGAGAGCTCCTTGTTTTTAACTCCATGCCCCAGACATGGTATTTAAGAAGGACCATGGCAAGACAGAAGTCTACAGAAGCGCCTTATTTTCCCAGACTCCCATTTTAAAAACAGAAGTCTAATTGCCTATGGGGAATTGAAATAACAAAATAATGTAATTTATTTTTAAAACTAATTACCAGCATTTAAAGGGCTGATTCTGTAGGAGGTCACAATGAATCCCTCATTTAAGTTGACCTCTCAGTAACATACTCATTGAAATATTTTTTGCCTGAAATAGACTAATTTTAAATAAGCATTTTTGGGGGGATAAGATTCATTTATTTATTCAATGAATATATCCTGCATAGCCACTTGGTGCCAGGTACTGTTTCAAGCACTCTCTTCTTTCTAGTGAGGCAGAAAAATAATAAATAATTATTACATTAGGGGTTGGGGTTGTGGCTCAGTGGTAGAGCACTCACCTAGCACATGTGAGGCACTGGGTTCAATCCTCAGCACCACATAAAGATAAATAAATAAAGATATTGTGTCCATCTACAACTAAAAAAAATTTTAAAAAATTAATTTCTACATTATATAATGATATATTATTGACAAAATATAAATTATGACATTAATTTTATTAATTAAGATTCACTTATGACGTAGTAAAATCATTAATAACAATTTTAATGTATTTATGAATAATTAAAATAATGATGGTAATTATATAACATAATGTCAGTATAGTGATAGATATAACAAAGTTCCTAAGTTCACAAAGTCTAAAATTTTGTGATGTCATGCTAAAATGGAAAAAAAGGGATAATTCTTTTAAAAAAAATTTTTTTTAGTTGTAGATGGATGCAATATATTTTATTTATTTATTTTTATGTTGTGCTAAGGATTGAACCCAGCATGCGAGGCAAGTGCTCTACCACTGAGCTACAACCCCAGCCCCATAATTTATTCTTTAGAAAAATAAAGACTATTAAATAAAGGTTCTTTTGCAAAGTGGGTAAGGGATGAAGTTTCTCAAGGTTGCTGTAGAAAGACATTCTGTAGCCCTGGCATATTGAGTAAGAAGTTGCCTAGCAACTTGAACTGCCTTATAGTCACAAAACGGCTGCTTCAGCTTTAGGAATTGCCTATCTTTCAAAAAGCAGAAAGATGAGGAATAGAACAAAGCCACCTACGTTTTTCTGTCTTACTGGGTAACCAAAAGTTTTCCCAGGAATATTCCCATCTCAAGACTTCTGCTACATTTTATTGGACGGATTTGTGCCACATGTCTGTTCCTGTTTGTAAGGGAGCCTGTTGAAGGTCCTACTTAGCTATTCCATGTTTTGTAGTGGACAGAAGCAAGGGAGTAAGGAATTGGGTGTTGGTGCTGCATATGCCACTCAGCAGGGCTTGCCACAGGGATCTTAGGGATCTTAGAATCAGGAACATAAAATTCACTGATTTGTTTTCAAGGCCCTTTCTGCATTCATTCCACTCTTAGCTGCTACCATCATCTCCTCCTCTTTGGGAAAAGGCAGAAGCAGTTTTGCAGCAATAGGCTCAGGATGGGTATGCATGTATTTTGATGAAGAGCTTCAAAATGGAAGGGGAGAAGGAGAAAGAGAGAAAAACAGAGAGAGAGAGAGAGAGAAAGAGAGAGTGGCAGGGAGAGAAAGAGAAGAGAAGAGAAGGAGAGGTTAAGAAACAAGGAATTGACAATAATGGTTGGCTCCAAGCTTGGAGTAGGAAAGGTAGTGGATTAATGGGATTGTAAAAAATAAGATAGATTGCTACTCCCTGGCAGGAAGAGTGGTGGTGTGGGTAGTGTACTCTTAAGGCCAAGTCCAGATATGATACAGCAGAATCAGTTCAAATAAGACAACAGGTTGTGGATGTTCAGAAAGATCTGATATGGATTAGAAAACCCAGTATTGGGGGAAATTGTTGAAAGAACACTAATGCTGAGTTGAAGCTGAGAAGTTTTGCTTTTTAGGGGCTGGCAGGAATGAATCAGGGCAGGAGATGGTCCAACCACTTTATTGGAAATCTTGGACTGAAACCCACTTGGGCATCAGGCAGGAAGCAAATATGGAAGAAAAAGAATGAAAGGCACCAAAGGGTGTGTAGTCTGTCCCTAGGTGCTTGTAGGAATATGGTTAGTGGGGTGGATCCCATTATCCTCTTAGTAGAGTTGGATTTACACTGCTTTGCTGCATGATTATTTAATTGGTTTGAAGTAAACCTGGGCCAATGGCAAGGTGTGACATGTGGGGATGATTCACTAGTGTTTGCATATACGATGGTATTAGTTATGCAGGGATAATTCTTACCAATCGGTTGAGAATGCATGTGGAATATTGAAGGAACCCCACCCAAACCTCCAGAGGTTTATGGCTAATGTTTGAGATTGGTGAACATCCATTCATAACTGGTGTGCACAGATAATGTGGAAATCAGGTGCATCCTTGAGATGGTTACAGGTGTTGGGGCTCAGCTTCTGAGGGTTAAATATGATCACCATTAGGAAATCTACTCTCCCAGCTCCATGACTAGCATTTTGGACTGATTTTGTAGGGTTATTTGCAAGAATGTGCACTGAAGTGCTAACAATCGTGGCTAGGCTATTGAAGATGGCAAGACCCTGTGTGACTTGCCTTGTATTTAAAGGAACATTCCAGTAACCATAAGAAAAAGCAACTTCAGACTTTGCTTGTGGCTCATGAAGGATTAAACAAAGATTCAGTTCATACCTTACAGTACTACTTATAACTTCCTGGCCTCTCCTTTCCAGGGCCTATCATTTTCTAAATATCTTCTTTACAGTTTTCCAATACCCATGGCAGTCTGTTTTCTTGGCTTCCTCACTTCCTGATTGCTTCAGCACATCATCAGGTAGGTAGACTTAGGCCTTTTCTTTTGTTTCCTTTCCCCATGGTTTATTTATTTATTTATTTTGAGTGTCCACACTATAGAAAGGCCAGGGACTGTTCCAGGAAGTAAGATTATTAACTTCTGGAAAATTAGGATATTCAAAGCTGTTTCAGTATAGAAGTCACCTTTCCTCAGGTTCCTCATGAAGAAGTGTTGCCCGAGGCAGTATCTTTGGTGACCTTAGAAGTAGATGTTCTGCTTCATCTGAATTATTTGGCAAAAGCAATCACATCTCATACTGGGAGGGAAGTGGGGAGGCACGTGATTGGGAGGGGGGCAGCATTTGATAGCTTATCAGGGTCAAGGCATGCGAAAAAAGGCTCTTCATTTTGTTTTACTTAATTTGAACAGGGAAAGTTTAATATAAAGAATTAGCGTTAATAGGAGATCAGAATAAAAGGGGATTAGCTAATAAAATGAAAAGAGAATGTACAAACACAAGAACAGCAGATGTGAGGAGTAGCATTACTCCTCCCAAGGGCAACATAGCGCACCCCATAGCCCATGATGATGCCCCTTCCCAGCCTGGGGCTGGGATCCCAGACTTGTTGGAGAGGACCTGGCTGTGGTTGTGTGGGTAGCAGAGGAGTTACTGAGATGCTGTGCAACCAGAAGTTGTCGCAAATTTCCCCTTTGGAAGCAGGGAAAGGCCTCCATAGGAGGTGTAGCACCTCCAAATTTGCTGTGAAGCCCCTAGAAGGGATACCAGGGGAGTCTGCAGGAGTACAGCACTGGATTAGCCACATGTCTGCCCCTCTTTTGATGTTTACACCAAGAAACACTCTAGGCATGAACCCAGTGATTTTTAAATCTCAACTTCTTCTTTGTTAAATAACCAAGCAGCTACTTTTTGCCAGGTAACTTTTGAGTCTGTGGGGGAAAAGCAGAAGTCATTGCAGACTGTTTTGATATGTTCACACATCTGTAGGAATCTCGCTTTGGGTGGAGGTTTTGTACTCTGTTAAAATGCAAATACCATATAGAAGAAATGGCATTTTAAAGCTGTTATCAATCATTCATACTTTAGTGTCATGAAGGTGCTGCTTCTTTCCATACAACGGGGTTTGATGTGGTGCTTGGAAGTGGGAGGGACATGAGAGGGTCCTGAACAGCTGAGGACTTTGGAAAGGGATGCTCCCAACCGGAGCAGACAGTGGAGAAGGAGAGCCTGGGGTACCAGCCATGACCTAGCCTACCTCACAGTTTTTGGGAGCCCTGTCCTGACTGACTGAGTTCCATCAAAACATCAAATGCAAAATCCACTTTCTTTGTAGAACATTTTCCTTCTGTTTCTTCTCTTTTCTTACTTGCTTCGGGGAGGTTTATGGTTTGAAAAATTAAAGTGTGGATCTATTTTCATTACCAAAGGATTTGCAAAACTGAGCGGGGCCTGTCTGAGCTCACATTTGCATTTGCCATCCCTTAAGCTGATTTTCAGTGCTGAGCAGCTATTTTAAATGTTTTCAAGAGCCTCCTTTTTAACTCTTTTCCTTACTTGTGTTATCTATTTCTGCTGTTTAAAAAATTCCATTGCTGATTCTTGGTGGAAAATCCCAATAACAGATACCAACTGAAATCATGGGTATGACTATTTGCTCAGGGAATATCAGGTAGTTGAACCAAATTTCTAAGGGGGTGAGTTTTACCCCAAAAGGCTGGATGGGGAGAGGGAGGCAGCAGGATCTGTGGCACCAGAGGATTTAGATGACTTCCAAGATTTCTTTCTGACTGGAGCAGTGATTAGCCCTGAGTTGTTGTTCAAGAAATATTTGTGGAACACATGAATGAGCTAAAGGAAAGTATCCACTGGGGAAATGATCCATGATTCTAGGCTAATGGCTTGCTTGTCACCCACTTCCTAAGGGATAGAAACTCTGAAGTTCTTTATGTGACATGGCTCTTCATAATCTGGTCCTTGCTTGCCTGCCTATCCAGCCAGACCTTCCTCCCCTCTGCCCTTCACACTTCATGTTGAGCCAGGATTTCACAGAGGCTGTCTCTGTAGGGGTTTTCCTGATTCCTCCTGGGCCTGGCCTTTCTGGGCTTCCATTAAAGCTATGCATACTCCATTAAAATAATGGTCATCTTGGGGCTGGGGTTATGGTGCAGTGGTAGCGTGCTCGCCTAGCACGCAGGAGGCACTGGGTTCGATCCTCAGCACCACATAAAAATAAAAAACAAAGATATTCTGTCCACCTATAACTAAAAAATAAATATTACAAAAAAAAAATAATGGTCATCTTTTAGATGCTATACTTTAATCTGCTTTCTTGTTTGTCTCCCCACTAGACTAAAAGTTTGTTGCCTTGGGCATCATGTCGTTATCTTTGAGCATTGAATGAATAAGTAAACTAATGGCTGTAAGTGGTAAGCCCATTAGCCAGGCTGTATCTAAGTAACCAGAAGTGTTTACGACTTTTGTGTTAGTTCCTAGAGCAGTTCGAGGAAAGCCTTGGGGTTGGGTTGCAAGGAGCCAGTCAAGGGGAATTACACACTAGACAGCTAGCCCAATGCCAATTCCAGGACCAATTACTAGCTCCAGTCAGTATTGTTAGTGAGAAAACAATGATTATGACTTTTTATATTTTATTTGTGTACATTCTCTATATTTAAGTTCATTTTTTCCAAAGTATCTTTTGCCTTTTGGGTTGTCGTGGGGAACTTTATTTATATGAAGTCATATTTGAGAACCCAACCTGCAAGGGCGAGAAAGAGCATAGCGTCTCTGGTGGAAGCAGGGGTAGGAGATGTGCATTCTTCAGATTTGGTTCCTCTTTACCTTCTGGGGTTTTAGAGCCTCAGACTCCATGGAGCACAATTTGAAAACCACTGGCTTGGGTTAAGGAATAAATAAGTGAACACATGAGAATAAATTTTTTCCTGGTGTATTAAGTGGAAGTGCCGTGGCAACCGGTCACACATTCACCAAGCCTTCCGTCACTCAGAACTCTGTACCTACAGATCAGTTTTTACAGTTTAAAAATTGGTATTGAAATAGTTACTCAGGTTTAATTTTAGAAAACTAAGGTCAATCAATATGTATGACTTTTAAGTTTAATCCCTCCTTTGGGGATCATGGAAGCTCCTTCCAGCTCCGGTGCGCTTTGATATTGTGATTGTGAAGGGCAAGGTGGGAAGAAATAAGCAAGGTGACTGGGTTTCTGGGGCTGGCTTTCTTGGCATGAATGAGTAATTGGAAAGCCAGCATAATCAAAGTAATTTCATCCATCATGTACAGAAAGGGAAATAGAATTCGGGTTATTAAGGTTGCATGAAACTGCTTTTTGAATGTATGTACATATTTCTTCCTAGGGGCTAGATAATGCTTTCCATTTTTATTTCTAAAAGGAGTTATGGAAAAAAGACAACTGAAAATAAAACAGGAGCTACAGTCTCAAAGCAAAACTAGAATAATTCATTAAAGAAAAGAAAAAGGCTTTAGGTTTCCCTTTTAGAAGAATAAGCTCACAAATCAGGACACTGGCTTTCAGTCCCTCAAGTGCATGTGTAAGCAAAGTCCTTGTGGTTCCTCTTGAGGGCAGGGTCAGACCTAAGAGGCAGATGAGAACCTCAGTTCTTAGCTCATCAGACACTGTGTCGCGATGAAGGAATCACATAACTTAATTTGGGGTTTCACAATGTCCTGGGTCTGTGACCTTTTGGAGTTTGGGAAAAATAAATAAAATGTAGAAATGAGGATAAAGTGAACCAAGGTAAGAGAGCTGAAGAAAGAGACAAAGGAGGCCAGCTCTGTAACGCAGAAGAGAATTAGAATACTAAGGGGGAAAGATAAGAAGGGAGTTAATTCTTGAAAGGCAACCAGCAAGAAAGGCTATGTACCTAGATTTTAATCTTAGGTATATTCCCCTGTGGGATAGATTTTTTATTTTTTAAAATTTTGGTTGACTTTCATTAACTCATGGGGAATCACAGCCAAGGTATATACAAAGCTTTCTTTATCTAATTAGTTAAAAAAATCTAAGCTGGAGGATTTTTTTTTGCATTGGAATAAAAGCTCTGAAATTATAGGAACTTTTTCTCTTTTATTCACAGCTGTGCCCTTAGCCTAAAGCAATAGTAGGTGCACAATAAAACATTCTTGAACAAACAAATGACTGAATGAAGAAAATAACTTTTATAAGTCTCTTTTCTCCTCTCTATTTTTGTTTATTAAAGAAAAAAGGAGATTTAAATCAGAAGACAGCACATTCCAGGGAGTTTTGATGCCTTCTGGAGCTGTTGGGGGCAGGTGGGAAGAGTAAAGTTATATTCTCCCAACATTAAATGGACCCAGATAGCTGAGCCTTTACTGTTTGTTTTATTCATTATTATTAGTAGTTACTGTTTTTAAGACCAGTTTGGTTAATTACAGACTTCCCATTTTTATCCTATAATTTATTTACTTCCAATTTGCTGCTTCCTGAAATGTAGGAAGAGTTGAACCTTATTTAGAAAAGAAGCACACCCAATTTGCTTAATCACTCAACATATTTTATATATACTTCTAGGTAGTGGCCATGGACAAAGGTACTCCCTCTTTCATTAAAGAAGAAAAATAAAAGTGGGGGAGGAAGCCTTAAAGGTTCTTTTACACATGTGTAACTTTATGCAGGAATGTCCATCTTTCCCCTTGCATTTATGAGACTAGTTTGGTACCATGCTGCAAACCCCAAGTGCATGAATTCCTCCTTGCAGTCTTTCTCAATTATTCTCATTTAAATTTTCCATCTTTGAACAATTATGACCTTAATTTATTACTTAATCATGAATTATGGCATACAATTCCCTAATTGATGTTTGTGGGTTTTTCTCCCAGCTAGATTTTAATTTCCTTGAAGACAGAAGCCATGCCCTTATTGTGTTTAAAAAAAATCCATCTCCTGCAGCTCCTTACATAGTGCTTTGTGTATAGGGGGTTGGCTCACCAATTTGTTCCTTACACCAAATGCCCAGGGAAATCTTATACAGAATTTATACAAGGCAAGAAAAGGACATACAAGATTCTCTGGTCTGCCAAAGACCAATATGTGCTGGGAGTTGCTGTTGCAGCCTACATCTGTAGGTCCTTTCCTTACTTTTCTCACTGATGAGAAAGGAGAGGAGAGGAGAGGCAGAAAGCATGTGTGGAATCATCTGACCTTCCAGCTTGGAAATCAACACTTGGCACCAAGCAGGGAAACTTCCCTTCACTTGGCTCTCACAATTTCCCAAGCAACAGCCCCTCAGCATAAAACAGAACAAATCCTGGCTACTTTGAGCTCAAAGAAGAAATTGGGTTGTTGTTATTTGACTATTATTATTAGTAGCTAGGTATTTTATATCTTTCCTCTGGGGACTGAAATAAACACAAGATGTCTTAATTACATATAATGTCACTCTCTCTAACTCATTATGTTCCACAGAGTCCCTAAACTCTACTTAATGGGACTATTTCTAGCTTCTACATCTTTCTTCTTTCATCATCACATCATATCTGGGTTTGCAAAAGAAGAAAACTAAGAGCAGAGAGAAGAGAAGAGAGACTTGGCATTATTTCTGAAGTCAAGCTTTATTTGAAAATTTATTTTTACAATGAAAGTTTTAGGTCCCCTATGACTTTATTATTATTACTCAGAGGGTTTGTTCATAATATAAAGATGATAGAGACAAAAATATAACTGAAATGTTTTAGCCTAGTTTTTCATTCTCTAATCTGTAGACCTCAAAATTATGAAAAAGATCATGAATTTAATTTCTCTGGTTAGTATTTGTTTTTCCTTGTTAATTATAAGATCAAAAATTAATATGGAAAATTTATGTTTTTCCTTTCCTTTCATAGAATTTGGACTATAGCATTTGTGGGGAAGTTCTTTTATTTATTTAGCATAGACACATTGAAAACAATGAAATTTGTGAGCTGTAAGGGATTTTGGCCATGTCAGCATCATCTGGAGTGGTTTTAAGAAAAAGATCCCAGAGACCCATCCCCAGAGACTTGATCCTAGTAGGTGTTCATAGGACCCAAGAATGAGAGATCCTGATAAAAATGGTCATCTTCATTTTGGAATCATTGGTTTAAAATTTATTTTGTGGGATTGAAAAAAGAAGGTACAAGATATTGATTAGAAGGAGTTAAGATTTTCTCTAGATCTAAGTTATTCTTGGTTTTAACTTTAGCCATTTTAGCGCTTACACTAATGATTTGAGACCAGTATGCACACTAAGTGAACAAAAGTACCCTCACCTGGCTGTTGTTAAACCTGTGCAGTTCTTGAAGGTAGGTAGCCATTAGACTGGGAAAATCATATTCAAATATTATTTTTGTTGTTTTTCAACAAAAGTAGTCAATCTTCTTTAGTTAAAATCAACCTGATTTTGCCAGTGAGGGAAGTCTGAATCATTTAGATTTTCAAAGAACCCCTTGATATTTGAACAAATTCCTTTCTAAGGGCTTTCCAAAGGACACCTTGCAGAGAATCCATCTCTCTGACTAGATGAGCTGCCGAGACGACTGAGGGGGGTCAAGACAGACACCATCATGTTCTTGCTCCTGTCTATTTTTGCCTGCCACATTTCCTGGCACATTGATACTCCACAAGAAATGCCTTTTAAGGACTAAATGGATCAAGCTGTAAGTCTCCTTGTTCTGTTATTGTATATTGTGAACATCTCTGCCTTTTTAGACTGTACCAAATGTAATTTAACTGTTTTTAATGATAGCTTAGGCCATCATGCTGAGCTCTAGTGCCCTCTGGGGTCTGTTCTAGTATGCAGAATGTTTTTATTCTGCACTAAATGATCTTAAGCTGCTGTGATTTTAACTTCTTTTGTTTGCCTTCTATAGTTATTTCCCCCTGGTTCCACCCTTGCTGCTAAGTCATCAGCTGTCACTCGTTACTGTTATTGATGTGCCCCTTCTAGTCCTTTCCTTGCTTTCTTTTGTCCCTCCTAGTCCTCTTCTTTTAATTTGCTGCTCTCATTGGCCTGTTCAGTTGGAAATCACATCACCAAGCCTGTGAGAATTCCTGAAGAGGAAAAACTAGGCTGGGAGAGAGGACCCCAGGAAATCCTTTTCGGTGAAGTTCATTAAGAAGGGTGGGCTCTGTGCTGTAGAAATTGGCTGCTCAGAGGTCTCTTTTGTTTGTTTCTTGGTTCTCAGCTGTTTTCCAATCAGCAAAGTGCCAAATAAACAGAGTGCCAATGTGTCTTTAAAGAGAAGCAAGGTTCCCTTTTTCTGCATTCCAATTTCTTATACTTCTTGGCAATTAAGAATGGTCAGCAAGACTTTTTGTCTCCAGGCTTTTCCTCTTGGAAAGAATTAGCCTGAAGTAACTGGAAACCTGATAAAGTCGCTCAGAGCAAGTCTGGGCTCCCTAGACCCATGAAGGGAAAAAGGCTTGTTTCTTGCACATTGAGCCTTCACCGTTTGGGGTAGAAGCCAGGGGAGAATTTCTAATCCCATGTGGAAAGTAAGGCAAGTGTTTCACCTTCATTTATCGCTCTCACTTTACAGACAAGGACAGTAAAGCATTTGCTATAACGTGGACACTGGGACTCAGTTTTATACTTTTGCTGACATTAAATTCCATTCATGTTATAATCCTACTGGCGTTTGTAGCCCTCCTCTCATCTGATGGCATTCAGACTGGGAGCACGCCCTGTTTCCTGGGTTTTCTGGGGATGCTCACCTCTCTTCATTTTGGGCTTCTATTCCTTGGTCTCAAGTCCCTTCTTGTCATCTGAACATGAATGTGACCTTGAGTTTCAACCTTACCCTTCTTCCCTTTCTCCCTACATATTCCCTGAGATCACTTCCTAACCACCTACCTTCCTGATTTGATTTGCTTCTTATTAACAACATCATCAACAACAACAGAGAGAACAAAATGCTCCAGGGCAGTTCCACAAGACCTGGAGACCTTTAGGGGATGTCCTCAGCCTGCTCTCCCATGCTGACTGCCCCTGTGGCTACTTTGCCAGCTTGGACTCCAGCTGTTTGTTTCCACTTTCTGTCTGGCCTCTCAGATTTGGACGTTGAAGTTTGGCCTATTCACCCTGGCTTGAACCTTGGCTTCCTTTAGGTATTAGACTCTTATATCCAACTGCCTTCTAGATGTGGCCATCTGTATGCCCTACAGATATACCAAACTCAAGAGGTCCAAATTAAAACTATTTATCTAGCATCCCAAGCCAGTAACTGCGGAGACATCCTTTTCCAACATGTCTCAAACTCTACTTCTTGTTGGTTTTCTCTGTTGAATATACTAATTTGTTTCATGCTATCTATAGCTATATTTATTTTCTATAGCTACATAGCAAATTGTCACAAATTTGGAAGCATAAGCCAATATACATTTATTATCTCAGTTTATGTAAGTCAGGAGTTCAGGCAGGGCTTTCTGGCTCCTTGTCCCCAGAGGCCTCTGAAGGTCCTCATCATGTGCCGCCCTCCACAGGCTCTCTCATAACATTGTAACTTGTTTCTTCACCCACCGGCAGGGAGAAGAATCTCCTAGTGCTCATCTAATTCAGTTGAGTTCATCCAGGATAATTTTGCTTTTGATGAACTTAAAATCAACCAATTAGGGACTTCAATTACATCTGTAAAATTTCATCACCTTAGCCATATCATAAAAGTGAAATCCATCATATTTACAGGCTCTGGACATACTCCAGGGGAGGGACTTATAGGATTGCATACAAGGGCTCAGGAATCTTGAGGTCACCTAAGAAGTCTTCCTGCCACAATGTCTCATTACCTCCTGCCTGAATGGGGTAGCCTCTTTCATTCAGATCTCCCTGCCTCTTCCTATCCTAGTCTATTCAGCCTCTAGTCCATCACTATCAGTACAGTGATCCCTCTGATGTATAAATGTGACCATGTGATTACCCAGCTCAATTCATAAAAAGTTTGCCATAAAAAAGAATAGAACATTCTTTAATGTGCCATAAAAACTCTAGTGCCACAAAGTCCCTTACTTTCTGTTTTGCTTCTCCCTTCCCAACACCAAATATGCTTCAACAAATAGACATGTATTTCCCTGAAAATGCAGTACCTTTCTTTTTTAAATTCTAAGTCTTTGAACTGATTCTACTTCTACTTTCTTGACATCTCACTCTCCATCATGCATACTGATTGCCTAACTAATAAAGTGCAACTCATCTTCTAGGGCTTATTTCCTCCTCTGTAGTGATGTTGTACAGATCTTGCTGCTTTTTCTGGGCTCCAGCTGCACTTCCTTAACACCACTGGTGCTGCCTCCAGGAAGAAGAGGAAGTCACACCCATCAGGGTGTCTGTGCTCTGGTGGGCGAGAGACTCACACAAATGTGTGGACATTGAGGCTAAGGAACCTCCTGGGAAAGTCAGGCTCTGTCCTCTTTCAAGATTCAGGCAAAGCTGGTGATGTCTGCACAGCTGGTAGTGTGGCCTGGCTCAAGGGCTTCCCAAGGAGGACAGGGAGCCTCCTGGGAGGCTTGGGTCAAGGTCATGCTGCCTCATTCCTATGAATCTGAATCCTATGGTTGTATGAGTAAAGACTGCATGTTACTTTACTAAATTCTGTCAAGTTTCTGTAGGACTCAAAATATGGTAAAGCACAAATAGGAGAAGGTTGTATCTTCCTGCTTGGCTGCAGACTATAGGCTGGCCTTGGTGCCAAGAAGATTTTGGGTGGGGGAGGAGCAGGGAGGGTGACAGCAGTGTAGAGGAGTGGCATGGCTTGATTTGGCCACCAAAGCAGCTCTGGCAAAACCACAGAAGACTGACGGTAGTAGCAGCTGGGCCTGACAGAAGAGGGGTTACCAGGAGCACCCATGATATAACCAGGACTGTCTTAGTGTGGGGACCCTCTATGATGATGTACACTGACTGGTGGAACTGGGGAGCTTGTAATCAGTTCTCATTTTGAGCTGTCATTGCTACTATGCTCATCTCTTTAGTAGACAGCATGCTTTCCTAGGGCAGACACCGAATCCCCCGCTTGTTGGCACATCTGAAATTTAATGCCTGTTGGGATGAAGGATGACTGACTCCTTTTCTCACCACACAGAACAGAGCTCTTTTCACTCACAGGAGCAGTGCGTGTGAGGAGCTTTGAGAACATATTGGGACTACGTATGTAATATTAGGTAAATGCTTTTGGGACGTTTGCAGGATTACCAGTTGCAAAATTTTTTAAAAAACCATCATATAAAAGTGTATATTCATCGGTTCTTGGTATAAAATAATAATTTGCATTTTTTCAGAGATGCCTAACATCATCTGTCTTGTAGTTCATCCTGTGGAGCTTTCCTTTTCTCCTATTCTCTGCAGAGTACGTGTTAGACCCTTGGAGGTGAGCAGGGTAGGGAGTAGTTTCAAAATAGTCCATGATTTGAAAACTCCTAGTACAGATAATCTCCAGGGCCCCCTTCCAGCTTCATGTGTTTCTGGCAGCTTTGTCAAATTGATCCAATTTGACATGGAATACTTGGAATCTTGGAATTAGCAGCTTCTTGCATTCCTATGAGGTAAAAAAGAAAAAAAGAAAAAAAAAGGAAGGAGTTTTCTCATATTGGACTCAAAGTTTGGCAATGTTACAGATGTGATCAGGAGCTCAGGACTGGATGTACAGAGACATTGGTCAGCAAATTTGTATATGATTAAATGGCTGGTTCCAATATAATTCCATTAGCCTCATTTTTTGTAAAAACAATTAGAAAATTCAAATGCTGTATTCGTAAATTGCATTTGGGACTTAATGGTGGTATTTTCTCCCCCCTGGAATGCCTCTGTGAGTTGCCTTCTAATTCCCATTTATTTTTCCTTTATGCTTGAGTCTAATTCACATGTGGGTCAGAATAAAAGCACTTTGTGCAATCTTTTAACTGTAAAGATTGCCATCCATCGAGGTCTTGGGGTCCCAACAGAGAGCTACTGTTTTGACTGCTGATGTAAAAAAAAAAGACCTCTCAGGACATGTGAAAAAATGGCTAATATTTGAATGTAGATTTTTAAAGGTGTGCATATTTCAATGATACTCATCTTTCTATTGACTTGGGCTATTCATGTTTTGATCCTGAACAAATCTTTTTGTGGTGCTCTTGAAGCAAACAATCGTGTGTTTGTGTTTCTTACATTAAAACAGCACTGTTTTTGAAAGCATGCGAATTAGATTTAAAGGCATAGGAGAATTTATTTTTAAAATACAAGACGCAGTTTGTATTGGAATGTAGACTCCTTTGCCCCTTATCCTTCTGATGGTTAACCAGAATTAGTCAGGTTATCAGAATTCTCTATATTTATGAGAAGTCATTTTTCTTTTGTTTATTTAATTAGTTTTTCCACATTTCTTCATCAGAAGAAATGAGTTTGGGTACCATCAGTTGTGGATATTCAGTGGTGTTTATTAGATACTTGATGAGTTCACCTCTGGAGAAGGTACTGATAGTACCTCTCACCTAGAATTAGTCCCTGTGAGCTTGGATTGATGGAATTCTTTTTGCTCAAGTTGGGATTTTTTCTAGAATTTACAATTTAATTTTCAGTATAAACGTGAAATAACCAAAAGGAAGTAGCAGGTAAAGCCTACATGATTAAGACTAATGATTACTTGTCAATTACACATCTACAAAGGAATACATATTCTTTATTAAGTGTACTTATTCCAGTTAATAAGCATTTGGTGACAATTCATATGTCAGGCACTGAGAACATACATAGTCTCCTTCGTCAAGAATCCGAAGTATGCTGAAAATTGTATCCTAAGGCTGTGTGCCCTCTGTGAATGTATTCCCCCTGTCCCCTCCCCTCTGCCCCATACATGTATACATTCATCATTGAAAAGAATAAGGTCCTTGGAATTAAATGAATGAGGTTGCAATTCTGACTCTTCTATATATTGTGTGTGAATTTTAAGTCATTTGATCAACATGAGCCTCTTATTTTCTCATTTGAATTATATAATGAGGACAATAAATACCTTTTGGTTGTTGGAAAGGACAAAGATAATATATGTAAAATGCCAGGTGTGTATATGGCCTGATATTTATGGCACTTGAAGATCTGTATAGAACCTGATTTTAATATATGAATACACTGAAAGTGAGGTCTTACTATTCCAGAGAGGCCGAGGTTCTCCTTTGTTCATGATAGTTGATAGAATCAAGCCATTGTTTTTATTATACACTTTAACGAAAAATTTCAGCAACCGCATTCTTACAAAAGTCACTGCACCACAGCAAGTTGGGAAGTTCTCCTTTGCTGCATCCTCCATGCCTTGAAAGACAAGTAGTTGTGGCTTCTCAAGGCACTGAGCAGTAATTTATATGTTCTCTCTGAGATGTGCTCTCTGTAACCAGAAAATCTCTGCTCATCAGCCCTTGCCAGGAGGAAACAGGATGGCTGTTATCTGTAGGCGGCTGTGTCTCACCAAAGGCACATCTTCCTTGGGAAGGAGGAGAGGACATTTCCCCAATCCTTTTTGTCAACACAGTAAGAGTTATCTGAATTTCATTTGGGTATTAACTGCTGTGTGAGTTGGGTTTCTCTCTGTTAGAGGAACTGCTGTTATTGGATTAAAACCACAGTTGTTGCAAAGCACTTAAGACTCCGTGGGGGATTTCTCTATCAAATAACAGGGTCAGAGTTTTGTTTTTACTTTTCTCTAGTAAACCCACTTATCAGAGAGTCCTATTTTCCAGGTAACTATATCACTTAGCTAGAGATCAAGGGGAAGAAGAATTTGTTTCTCATTACCAGGGTACTGGACCAATCAGCTTGGAAGTTAGTCAGAGCTTTGATTTCACTTGCAACTGGAACCACAAGTCTATTTGGGAATTCAGAACTCAGCTGTAGGTGAGAATTTCATGAGAAACTCTAGGTAAAGTCACACATTCTTATGTTCAGTAAAAAGGCTGTCTTATGAATATTAACTTACTTCCAGATTCTCCTGTGGTCTATATTCACTGTGGATTTTGTATTCTTTATATCACCTGGTGGCCTTGGGACTTACCAGGTGAGAGCTGGGGGGCCACCACTGGCTTCCAGAGACTGTTCCGATTGGGATTCCTGGGACATGCAGGTGGCATCTGCCAGCTCACTGGGCTAAGAAACCAAATTCTGACCTTAAACTTCTGCCTGTGCTCAGCTAACAAATCTATCTGGTAAAGAGAAATGTATTTGAATGCCTTGAAAGTTTAGCATCTGCTTCTCCTTGGCTCCTGCTGCTTTAGAAAACATTCGGAAGTTTCTGTTGGATTTGGATGAGACAGGGACGGCATATTTTCTGTGTCTCTCCAGAAGCCTACACCCCACTTTGGGAGCTTCATTTACATGCACATCAGATGCCGTCTGACTGCCTCGGACTGTACCTTTGAGCAGATCCGATGGGAACCCCACATGCATGTAAATGAAGCTCCCTTCGCCTGTGCCTTGCTCCAAAGAGGCAAAGAGCAGGCTTTTCTTGAAACTTGTGACTGCGACAATCTCAAACCAGACATCACAATAAGGAATTTTGTTTTCCTTGCTAGTGTGTATGCCAGGAGGACGCCACATAACTTGGTTTTCCAGACCGAGGTAATTTATTTAAACATGGATTATTTGAAAAATGGGAAGGGATACAGGGCTTGATTTTAATCCCTGCTAACATAGAGAAAAGAATGCTCGTGTCACAACTCAGTGAGTGTAAAAATTAAAAAAGGCTGAGACTATTGTTTGAAAACAGGCAAAATAATTAAAATTATTATGGAATAATCACATATCACACAACAACCTCCCACTCTTACGAGCAACAATCCAAAACAGCTCCTCCAAAGCGGGCCCAAGGGCAGAGGTTCTGTATATCATTCAAAGACCATCTGTCGTGCAATTCCTGTAGCGCCTTTGCGCTATTCTGAGGGCAGGCTGAAATTTAGTCCTGGCAGTTCTCTTTCCATTTGCTAACAAACAGCAGTGATGGCAGATAAATATGGCAGACAATAGGCGTTTGTAATGAACTGGAAAGGGATGAGGAGTTTTGGAACCAGTACCAAAATAAGAAGTTTTGGGTCCTGTGCTGGGCTCCTGAGACCCCCAGGGCCAGTTCCTGCCATGTGGCAGCTCAAATAGACATCTGCAGGCTGAGCAAGGCTTCGGTGAGCTCAGCCAACCTGCTAAGGGCCTGATTTAAATAAAGTTCTTTTTTTTTTCCTTAAAAAAATTAATAATCACAAAGACTCAAAGCTAGGCTTTTCTTGTTCCAGGAAACTCATACATTGCAAATAGTTTTAAAAACTTACTTTCTTGTTTGTAACCTTTCCTCAGTGTCTCAACCCCCAATCTACCCTTGCTCATGTCTTGTTAGGTACTGCCCCATTTTGTGGTTTTGAAGAGTCTGTTGTAACATAATATTACTAATTTTGCTCAATGCAGTATTTATTTTCATCATTTTAGAGGAATGAATTTGGGCTTTGATTGTTTGCTGTTGAATCAGGGAGATCATGATATTATTACATCCATCTGTAATAATTATAGTTTTAATTTACAAATGAGTAATACCTGAGGAACTCAAGATTAAAGCTGTTGTTTTCAATGTTCAGAACAATCTAAAATTCTGATGTAAGTCCTATCCTAAAATTAATTGCTGGTTGCTTTTCTGTGAACTTTCTCTGTACACATAGGCTTGCAGGTGCATACAGGGGCACTGCATGTGCGTGTCCCATCTGTGGCCCACCACCCCCAGTTCTTCTCTCAATCTCTCACTCTTTCATACACACACACACACACAATTCATTGATTAGAAGTAGTGTCCAGAAGACTTCCTAGCAGATTCGAGAAGGGATCATACAATTAACCTTCAATAATTTAAATTTCTAGTTGGACTAAGAAAAGATTTCTTATAGTTCATCTTGTAAAATTAACACTTCATGCCAAGGAGGACACTGTGTGCTCTGATAAGAAACCCATGTGGGCGCTGAATATTAAGGCCATCTGAGACGTGCTGTCTGGACTCTGAGGAGTGGTGGTATTTGTGTACATTGCCATTTGGGCCACTAATAGAGTGAATAGTGGGGTGGGTGTAAAGTTGAGAAAAAATTTTCAGTCCTCCATTACTGAAATTATTAAAGGTCAAGGATCTGATATGTGGTCTTTTTCCCACCCCACATCCACTTTTGTTCTCATTGACAATTCTGCCAGATTGGTGTGTTAGCTTGAGTGAAAGCCTAATGATATGTATGTTGTCATTCAAGCAGCTTTTTCTTTCCATCAGTACCTTGGATAGAACGTAGTTTTAAATTCAAAACAACTGAAGTGATTTTTAAAAATCTACTTAGAAGCCTTCCATTTCAGAGCCACTTTATGGATTAGACAAGCTGTGACCTACAAAAGTTGTGTGGTTTTTCCAAAGTCATGTAGTGGAGGAACCAAGACTGTGTTTCAGTCTTTTAGATCCTAGGTCAGTGTCAGGCCTCCTGTCACAGCACACTATCCCATCAGATTTTGGTACCATAGCTCACTGAATCATACTGTGTTTGGTACCAGGCTGTAGAATCACAGAATCACAAGTCTGCCAGTGTCACAGCAGACACCTAATACTTCACTTTTGCCTTTGTGAAATAATTACTCAAGCATTATAGCACTAGTTACACTCAGTTGATAATAGTTCAGTTGGTTCTATATGTTACTGACCTATTTACCTACCTGGTTGTTGGCAAATAACCAACTATCTGGCTCCCAGAACAGTTGATACTATCTGGCTCCCAGAACAGTTGTTTTTTAACCCTGCCAGTCCAACATTTGTTCCCCTACAGGGTGGGGAAAACTCTTGTCAGTATGAGATAATTTTGCCACACGTGATTTCTTCCCCATTCAGTGTTGTGCTGGCGCCAGCCAGTAGCAGTTCAGGAGAGCCAATTTTTGTCAGGAATTTTGCAAATCAGTCGTTGAAGTGTTGGCAGCTTTAAATCTTCCATGGTGGACTATTTATACCGAAGAAATTGACAAACATTGCAAGTCAGAGCACCCGCTCCCCAGAGTGCCAGTTGTTCAACATTCATCAGCACATTACTGCTCCCATTCTTGTTTTTCTATCTTTCCTAAGACCAATAGGTGAATTCGAAGAAAGGTTAGGGCTTGGCACTTCTACTACTGGGGAATGCCCAGATACATAGATAAACATAAATGCCCAGAAACATAGATAAACAACTCTATAGCAAATCTATGCTAACCAAATAATAGTCTGACAGTATTATTGTTTTCATTACTATTAGTGGTGACTAAATTGGAGATGTGTAGAAATACTTATTTCTAGGCCTTTCTAGAACTGTCTCACTACTATATAGATAATATTTTATAATACCTAAAATATATGTATGCTATCAGGTGGGAGGAATTCATTGAAAGTACCAAATAAATTCACCACTTCTGACTTCCTGGCTACTGTGAGGTAAGCAGCTTAACTCCACCATGCCTTTCACCATGATGCTCTGCCTCACCTCAGGCCCAAAGCAATGGAGTTGACCATCCATAGACTGATACTCTGACACTGTAAGCCAAAATAAACTTCTACTCCTCTAAAAAAAAAAAAAATTCATTATGTCTCCACATATAACATCTGTAGATTATTACTGTTTCTTGCTTTCATAAGAAATGAAGAATTGTGTTATGTTAGTTCTTTTTCTTTAAATATTTATTTTTTAGTTGTAGGTGGACAGCATATCTTTATTTTATTTTTATGTGGTGCTGAGGATCGAACCCAGTGCTTCATGGCGAGGACACTACCACTGAGCCATAACCCCAGCCCTTATGTTTGTTCTTAGGAAAAGAAATACCTAAACTGAGTATGTTACTACCATTGAACCAATGCAAAATACACTTCTCAAGGGCCTATTATGTATATGTGTCTTTGGCACTGGACTACAACTGCCCACCTAAATTAACATGCTTTATCTTTTTTTTTCAAATTCAAAACTCATGCGCATTGACTTGCTCTGCAGTGAGGGCTGAGCATGTTGGCTATCCATTCACAAGCTCTCAGTTCTGAAGAGGCTTCAGAATCTTCACAACAAACAGGAAAGGGAAGACTTAGTGCTCTCAAACTGGTATTGAGAGGATTAAACAGCGGTGAGTGGCAGCTGGTCAGTTTACCAGACAGTTCTAATATGGAGATGTTCCTAAAAAGAGAGTGGGGATTTTTCATTCTGTCCTGGGAGCTGGCCCGTGCTTCCAGGGCAAGAGCAGTCGCAATCTCTGCCAGACACAAGTGAAACTGTAATGCTTGCTGAAAGCAGATGCTGTTAAAAATCAAATGGGAAGTTTTGCTACTCCAGAACCTCCTGGATAGTGAAGTCAAGATATCAAAGAGAGAGTTAAAAATCAATGTTAGGTCAACTACTAAGTCACCAAACCTGCTTAGTAAATTTGCTGTTCCTTGAAAATCTATGTGTGCATTGCGGGATTGTATTTTATCTCACGATAGCTCTTCTTCTGTCCCTCCTTTTCAGTGTAGGTGACTGGAGTGGATTATCTGAGCATTATTCTTCCATAAGGAGATCAAGTATGAGATCTCTTTCCCTGTCAAAAATAGTGAAAATTCTTTCCCCTAAACAGAAAGTCTCCGTGTTCTAACTGTTGGCAATATTTTGTACTGGAAAGCATCCAGTTATAGAGAATTAAATTTTATTTCTCATTCTATTATTGATGGGATAGTCCATGACACTAAGCAAATGACCTCATCATTAGAGCCTCAGTTAACTCACCTTTAAATGAGATTTAAATGAGATGGGCGATATATATAATAGTCTGACAATTCTTTAATACAAACATTTGGTGTCCTTTCTAATTTCACCACCCATATTTCCATATTTTCTCCATATTATGAACTTATTTTTCTTCTCAAAAATCACTTTTTAAAAATATTGTCAATGGACCTTTATTTTATTTATTTATATGTGGTGCTGAAAATCGAACCCAGTGCCTCTCACATGCCAGGCAAGTGCTCTACTACTGAGCTGCAACCCCAGCCCTCAAAAATCACTTTTAGTGTTCTAGGTGAAGGGCCCTTTTCTATAGCCATGATTCTTAAAGAGTGCTTCACAGACCATTGTCACTGCTTTGATTTGGACATGATTTGCCCCTAACGACTCACATGCTGGAAGCTCTGTCTTCAGTGTGATGGAGTTGAGGTGGTAGAAACTTTAAGATGTGTGGCCTGGTGGGAAGTGGTCAGGTTGTTGAGGGTGCTGCCCTTGGAAGTGTTTAAAGCAGTTCTTGTTGAATCCCATTGGTTCTCTTGAGAAGGTTGTGAAAAAGAGCAAGACTGACCACCTTTCTTGCTCTCTGGCTTGCTGTTGTACCATATGACATTTCCCTCTAACCTTTGCTCTTTCCATGATACCATCTGTCATGTGACATAGCCAAGAAAGCCCTCGTCAGAACTGAACAGATACTGGTGCTATGCTCCTGAATCCTCAAAACTGGGAGCTAAATAAACATTTTCTTTATAGAGCACCCAATCTTAGGTATTTTATTATAGCAACAGAAAATGGACTAATTCAATCACTTAAGAACTTGTTAGAAATGCTAATTCTTGGGCATGAGCCTGGATCTACTGAATCAGAAACTCCTTAGGTGGGAACCAGCAGTCTGGGTTTGCCAACTTTCTAGTCAATTTTGATGCAGTGTTTTAGAGAATCCTTTAGGTCATTTGTGGAAGAGCTGTCTCAAATCCCTTGAACTGTCAAGGCCAAAGTTTTCTCTAAATCTGAGCACCTTTAGCCCTTAGGTCACTTTGCAAAAAGCATACCATTGTCAAAAGTGAGGAGTCGGATGTTATTAGCAGTATTGGTGGCCATAATAACATGTAGTATTTCTGACATTTGACTATTTTTATCACTTTTTTTCACTTGAGGCTTGGATCTGGTGTGATAATGAAAGTCTGTGATGCTCTGAGTATGGCTTAGCAACATCACAGACCAATTTCCCTTCTAGGGGAAATGTGGTACCTGCTTCAAGGCCACATTTCCTAGAATGTAGTCATGGGTGGAACCCTGCCAGGGCCACACACAGATTCTGCTACTCTCTCAGATTTGGATCAATAATCTTTTCTGGGGAATTGTGGATCCAACAGACCAATAATCGCATATCTCAACCAATGACAGATACCACAAGGGAAATAATTTTCTCATTTAAGTCATCTAACTTCATGACCAGACAAGTTACATGTGGGGATGGAAAGACTCAGTTCTAGCCTGCTGACTGGGAATTACTTCACTGGAAGTCAGAAAGGGCTGCAGAGTCGTGTGACATATGGCCCTCAGGCCTCTCACTCCTGTGATTGGCAGGTCACACTCCCTGGTTTTTTGACTAAGGCTTGTCACAGTTGAAAAGACAGCTAGTGAAATGGTTTTCACTTCACTGAGGGCTATGCCACAGGTCACCTAGTGCTGCTACCCTAACAGTGAAATGCTGCAGTGCATCTTGGTTAAGCACAATGCTTAGAGTAGTTTCACATGACTGTGTGTCCCTGCTGGATGAAATGGTTGCCAAATGGACCAAGGAAGGAAGAGGAGACATCATGACACATAGATGTTTGTTAAAGCCAATGAGAAAACATATTATTTATTTACAGTCTTATATGGAAGGTAGAATTGCAACTTAGTACATCTAAGAAAAAAAGTATATCCAAAATAGCATGTTTGGGGCAAGGATTAAGACACAAGCAAGAAAAACACCTCATTAATATCCTGATTAGGTAGGAAATGGTCCAGGAAGATCTAGAAAATCACAATTATTTTTCAGAGGTAGTTTTGACCTGTTAGAATAAAATCTTTTAGCTAAAAACCTTTGCAGAATTTCTCTGGCTTATACAGTTCATACACCAGTATATATTCATTAATGCAAGTACATATTTAATTGTCCTTAAAATGAAATTACATAGCATTTATTAATAAATGCATGGCCTTTGGGGTTGTTCATGATGACATCTCTTAATTGTTTGTGCATGTGTGTGCACGCATATGAGAGAGAATGAGAGAGATTATTCTCATCAGTGATGGTTTTCAGTGACTCAGAAGAGGGGCTTATTCTGGCAGATATTCCAATGTTACTACTTGATAGAAGTTGGAATAGGTGAGTGGTAGGGGCCCTGGTGGCTTGCATTTTTTTTAAGTAACACCTCCCTTATTTTTTTGTTTTTCTTTTCTATATTTTTCTTTATTAAAAAAAGTAATCTTGAATTGGTATTCAAATTCATTATGGGACCTGATTACAAAAACAGAAAATAATGTCCCATCTGATAACATTGCTGAAACACTTCTTTAAAGGGATTAAAAAGTCTGAAACCACATAAATGTAAATATCTAGCTTTAAAATCTTCATTTCATCCTATTTCAGAGGGCACATTGATTTTTTGAGTGTCATCCTTGATGCATCTGTCGAGATCAGAAGATACAGTGCAGTATACTCATCACAGGAAGGGGGGGTTCATGGGGTGGTTAAAGAGCAAATTGCAGGGAGAAAGTGTATATTCTGTCAAAGTAAAATAATTCTATGGAAATGGTGATCCCTTCCCTTGTCTCTGTGTCTGGTTCCTTTTTATCTTTTTAAAAAATTTCAAGTCTTTTATTTTTCCTTTTCACAAGTACTGACAGAACAAGATTAAGGTTTGACATGGATATTTTTAACTTTCTGGGTGCGTTGATTGTATATGTTGTAATTAAAGACCAAACACTGGCTAAAATCCACCTGGAAAAAATGATTAGCAAATTAATTAAACAGAGTGTCTTTTATTCTGGTAATCAAAGCTAGTTAGTTATTTCTGCTTTTATTATGTCAGTGAAATGATAATTCATTTGAATTTCCATAAATAGGTTAAAATTTAATACCTATAGCAGTTCACAATAGGGACCTGGGCTCAATCTTTTCTTATGATTAAATTCTTTTTTTTTTTTCGGTACTGGAGATTGAACTCAGGGGCACTCGACCACTGAGCCACATCCCCAGCCCAATTTTGTGTTTTATGTGGAGACAGGGTCTCACTGAGTTGCTTAGTGCCTCGCCTTTGCTGAGGCTGGCTTTGAACTCGCGATCCTCCTGTCTCAGCCTTCCTAAGTGCTAGGATTACAGGCTTGCGCCACCGTGCCTGGCTTGAGATTCTTTTTTTTTTTTTCCTTGAAGTAGCAAATGATCATCCTTCATATTAAAATTTTAAATAAAATCCACAACTTTTGAATGGTTGTTTCCTGACATAGTGGTTTTACGTACGCATGTTTGTCTCTCTCTGTTCACATACAGGGTCTACAACCATCTGAGATCTGTGCCTCATACCACCTCAGTCAATTGGGTGACCTCTGTTCAGAGTGTCTTCCACTTGCCATGGGCCCACCTGGTCTATTAGTGGTTGTTTTCCCAGTGTTCATTCTGAGCTACACGTTCTCAGGCATTTTGCTCTTAGTTGGGTACATGTGAGGTCAAATGACAAAAATGTTAAAAATCCTACCACCAATGATAACATGTATTAAAATGCAATTTTTGAGGAAAAAAAAATAAATGCATACAACATAAAAAAAAAAAAATCCTATCACCAAGTAAACAAATGCCCCAGCTGGCTTACTGAGTAAATTTATTTTCTCTAAAAAGCTGAATTCTGTGCAACTGGTTGTGTGGATGGACACAGCCTGACTCTAGGATAGCAGAGGAAAGATGTATCTGTGCCTAAGACATAACTCTGATCTCCAGGTCAGTGATCATTCTTATTGTGGCTTGCTCTTTCCTTCCTCCATGAAGCCAATGGTGCTCCTGAAGTGGACAAACTAGGATAGGCAGAGAATTCTGTCACCTGTCCCTTAGGTTTTCATTCAATTAGCAATGAGGCTGCATATGTCTATTTCTACTGTGGATGTCTAGGGAAGAGTAGACATCCACTTTGGAGGATCTTATTGAGTTGTACATGACACTCCAGTTTGTTTGCACTCTGTGGAAGCATTTGGCTCTGAATTTATTTATTTATTTTTGGCACTAGAGGTCAAACTCATGCAAGCCAGGTAAGTGCTCCACCTCAGCCAAGTTAGGAGTTTCTAAGCAAAGTGGAATAAGATTTAGAGCTTTGCCTAGTGGATAGTGTTAAATGAAAATTATTAGCAATCCCTGGATTATATTGATTTCAAAACATGAGAACTCTTGCCTTTATTTCCTGGTTACATTTAATCCTTCTATCTTTTGTGACCTAGTTCCTGAGACAACCAATGGCATCTTTTTTTTTTTTCCCCAATAAGGTTCTTTTTGAGGGATAGTGTGTAACTATGCATCTTAAAATATTTTTCTTATTACAGTTTTAAGGTTTATTGTGGAAAATATAAATTAGCAAAGACAAAAAATGAAGAATCACCTTTAATTTCACCTCCTACTGATAAGCACTTTCAATATTTTGAGGGAATTACTAACAGACATTTCTCCTTATGCATATAAAAAGCTAATGCTATTTTCTTTTGGGGCCTTAAGGGGTTAAAAGTGAAAGTGAAGATTATTTCACTTCTTGCTTACATTTTCAGTTCCCTCAAGGTCCCCTCTTTAACAGACTGTCTCTGGAGTGATTCAGGATGCTGAAGCAGTTGATCACTGAATAAATCTTCCCTGACTCTGAAAATGTTACAGTATTATGCAGCGCACACAGCGTGGGTTGCAGCTGAGCTGCTCTGTGGCCAGAGATGATCTCTGGGTAAAGAAATTGCCTGGAATTACCCAGGGGAGTTTGCATTTCAGTAGCGAAATAGTGAGTGCAGGAATGGAATTGAGTGACTTGCTCAAGATTTTGGCCATATAAACACTAAGCAAGGGCTGGTGGAGTTTAAGATAAAAGAAATCTCAATATCATTTGATTCAAGCAAGAGAAGGACACCTTATAAATGTCACTCATTAGAGAGTCCCAGAAATGGGCCAGTTCAAATACATTACCTAACTGCTGGCGGGATGGAATGACCTGGAAGCCCCATTTCTCTTGGAGCCACCCTGAACAAGAAAGCCATGTAGCATGAGGTAATGTCTGCTTCAGAGAGTTCCGCAGCTTCCGATGTCGGCCTGTCCTCTGTATGGGTCTTCAAATTGGGAGATGGGGGAGTGGTATTTCAAAATGTGTTCTCCTAGAGATCTATTTCCCCAGCACTTGGACAGTGAGGAGTCAGTTTTTATACTTAGATTAAAGGAATATTCTGATGCTATTCTGGCCATTAAAATGATTTTGAAACATATCCCTCCAAACTGTGAGCTACTCATCTCATTCAATTTTGTGTTTTCAGTGTTAAGGCCCTTGGCTGGCACATATTAGGTGCCCTAGTGGATGAAGAAATGAATAAATGTGTATAGTTAACATTAAACTAAGACTAGCTATAATGTGTGATGGGCATGGCTAGCTATATCCAGTAGGAAATACCTTTGTGTGCTGTTTCTGCTTTGTGTGTTAACAAAAGTAAACTTTTAGGTACGGGCAATGTGATACAGTCCACTGGGGTTTCAGACTATCAGCCTCGGTTCAGTAACATTTTCCAGGGGTGCAAGTTGGGGAAAAGGGTAGTAGATGTAGCTCACAATATTAAAAGATATTTTCATTCTAAATGTCTTTGGATGGAATGCTTCTTTTTTATATACAGACCTACATTATCCTGTACACAAACTTTCTTGCTCACTTGTGAAGGCAACTTGAGGTAATTGGGTATGTTGCAAAGCTTCCTTATATACCAGATCTACCGGCTAACTTGGTAGTGGTAGTTGGGGTGGGGAATGCAGGAACTTAAAAATTCAGAAAGCTCTCTAGATGATTCAGATAGAGGTGGTCTGCAGACAGGCATTTGGGAACCAGTGGTATAGAGGAAGGGATAATGTGACTTTTCCATTTTCCTGTAATTTATGTGAACCATTTAGTCTTAATGTCCAATTACTATGCAGTGCCATAACAATTACCACATGTATGTTGTTAAATGTGTGCCCGATTAACTTTATTATAGGTTGTATTTGAAATAGCAGTAACTGTTTCTACATGGGGTCTTAGTTGTCAGAGATTTTATGAGCAGAATATTAGAAACATTAAAGGGAGCACAGTTTATACCCAGAATTCAGTATTATGGGCTTTGTAAGTTTTAACGTGTTTATAACTGTGTGAAAAGTTAAGCTGTAAATAGTGCTTTATAATTTTTAAAAATATTTTTTAATCTGGAAGAATATTGTGTTATTCCTTTAGTGATAACTTGGATTTTATTTCTTTCTGGTAAGCTTGAGAAAGGAAAAGGATAATCTAAAAGCATACAGAAGAAGCAAAATTCTGTTGTGATGGCAATTCTCCCTTTTCTAGGATGTTGTTGATCTCATATTGGAGCATTCTCTGGTGTCTATCAGTCTGCCTGATGAATATTGGGCATGGCCAGAAAAGCTTGAAACAGAATTTATATTGAATTCAAAGATCCATGCCAAGAAAAGAACATTTTGTTTAGAACAGACTTTAAATGACCTCTGCAGGCCTTCACTGTACCAGGAATTGCCGGGCATCCTTGTTTATAACATACACCTTGCTAGGTATGTCCTTTTCTGACAATGATCTATAAGTCAAATTTCACTAATTTGAAATGTAAAATTTTTAGCAAATTTGACTGTAGATTAAAAAAAAGGAATATGCTTTATTTTTGCTCTGAGTGATCCCCCATGGAGGCAGGGACACTTGTACAAGTGTGGGCTCAGTACGCAGGTGCAACAACTTTACATTCCAGCCAACACTAACCTCCTGGCAAGGCACTGGACATGTTCAAGTTGTAAAATAGGATGCTGGCATCTACCAAGTAATGTTGCTTTGAGGATCAAATAAGCTTGTGTATGTACAGTGGCCTGCCATGTGGTCAGGTATCACTAAATGATACCTATTTTCCTTTGCTATGGACTGTGGATCTGGCTTAAAATTGTCCTGATGCCACAGTGGGGTTGACAGATCCTGTACCTGTGCAGAGGGAACAGTAAGGCTTCCCAAGGAAGGTGATCCTCTGCAAATCCCTCCTCCTCCTGCTGAGGGCACTGGACATTTGTCTATAATCAAGGATGTTAATTTTCATCTAGAGACTTAATCTTAGCAGAAACACGGTGTGAAGTCTTCTCATAGGTTTATGCCTACTGAAGTGTATTACAGAGGCCTGGAGCAAAAAAGCCCTACAAAGATGCTGCTTTCTTGGGCATGCACAGCAGGGAGAGGGTCATGAGTGACAGTAACTTATAGAGTTCAGGATTAAGGGTGCCTTTTGGTTCTTTTGAGGGCCTGCAATGAATTCAAGGAGAAAAGCAGATTTCTCAAAAATATAGCATTGCAGTATGGCTGTTCTCCACCTGACTTCTCCTTTCCTCTCCTGTCCTCTGCCTTCCCCTTAACATTTTAACAGACTCTATTTCAACCATCATCTTTTCTGAAGGGCATCTTGAGGTGCCTCCTCTCCATATTCTTTCTTGCTCTTTGGCTAATTCTGTGACACTTTGCCCTACCAATGCTTTGGTGTAATTATTTTGTTGAGTATTTAAAAAATATATATTTTAAAACAATCAAGAATGCCTTTCTAATAAAATTTAAGAAAAATATTTTGTAACATTTTTATAACTATGTTTTAAAATTTCATCTATAATTTAAAAAAAATCAATGTTATAGAGCTGTAAAAGGTAGAGAGACTAAGAAAGAAAGTAATGTCTAGTATAAATATTTTTTTTCTGGTAAAATTATAGGCAGTATTATGAATGTTCTGCTTGATTAACTTCTGATTATAACATTCTAATTGCAAAAGTCCTTTGGGTAAAAGAGGACAAGCTACATTATAATAGGCTGAGAAGCGGGGCTTCATGTACACAGTCAGGCGACATGTGGGTGTTTAGATGGGGGACTTGCAGGGAGACAATAAAAATTGGGTGGATTCTGTCTTCAGAACATTCACATTCTGATGGAGAACTTGTATGCTCTAAACAGCATAATATCTATATCTATATTTGTCCTTCTTTTTCAGTTGAGTCAACAAACCCACCCATGCTAACTCATATTTTAAAGAGCAAAATGACAGTTTTGCAAGTTCTTTGCCAAAATAATTTTTAAAGTTCTGCTCACCCTGGGAATTTTTCATTGGCCATCTGCACTTTGAACTTAGTGATTGATGTTCTGATAACTCTTGGCCTGCTCAGATTATTTTTTTTTCCTTTGCTGAAAACCACACAGTATTTGCCTGAAGACAACCTCTTTGAGTTATCTTATGAATACCGATTCCTTAAAAATACCAATCAGAAGGAAAAGACCCAGAAAGACATAAATAAAATATTGTGATTTGTTTTAGGCCCTGGTCCTGAGTTTATTTTCAGGCCCATTTCAAAATTCTGTATTTATTTTATGCATAGTCTCTTTTGTTCAAAAAAGGATTTAAGGTTATTCTGCATTGTCTATTTTTAGTTCTTAAGTGGAACTAATTTGAACAAATCAGCCAGATAATACAAAGTGGGTCCTATGTTGAAAATATGGCAAGCAATCAACTGTCACTGGGAAATTAGGGAGGTGCTGAAAAGCCTTCAGAAGTCAGTATTTCCCCACATTGACCCTCCTATTATCAGATTTCATTAGAGTCACTTCTTAGGAATCTTCTGTAGACAGGCATTTTAACTGGGTTAAGATGTTACCTGGGAGAGATGCCAAATAAACTAATCTGTGTTAATGTGTTATATATCTGATTAATTCATGGTTGCAAACACAGTGCCTCAGGGGCCAGGCTAGTAGCTTGTAGAAGGGCTGCTAGGGTGGGACAGACAGGAGGGCAATCCCCAGGCTCTTCGGAGGGCCAGCTGTGTGTGGCTTAGCCCCATGATTTGAAGGATCAGGGTCCAGACAGCCTGTATGATTTATTTTAAAAAATATTAATATGTGAATATTCTGATTTCAAAATGTCATTAGTTAATTCAGAATTTTTGAAAACACTTCATGGTCTTAAAAAAAAATCCTCTGTCTACCCTGATTTGGCTAGGCTTGTGGACCTGCAATTTGGCACCTCTGGATTAAGGACATTAGTCATATTGTATCCTAACAGAAGGTCCTGGAGTCACTGACTGTTTTGAGAACTCACTGTATAAGGTTTGGGGAGAGAAGAAAGTCAACATCCAATATGTGGGCATTGTTAGTTAGTTTCCTATTGCTGTGACAAAATACCTGAGAAAATCAACTTTAAAGGAGGAAAGCTTTGTTTTGGCTCATTGTTTCAGAGATTTCAGTCCAGAGTTGGTTGGCTCCATTGCTTTGGGCCCGTGATAAGGCAATACATCATGGCAGGGAGTAGGTGGAGGAGCAGAGCTGCTAACTTCATAGCATCCAGGAAGCAAAGAAAGAGAGAAGAGGAGCCGGGGTCTCAATATTCCCTTCAAGAGCACATCTGCAGTGAGCTAACCTTCCATGAGGCCTTGCTTCCTAAAGGTTCCACCACCTCCCAGTAGCACTGCAGGCTGGTCAACCAGCCTTTAGCATGTGGGCTTTTGAGGGTCATTTAAGATCCAAACCATAACATGGGGGCACACAATTTGAGCCCAGGGGCAGGACCTGTGTCATACAAACTTGACTGGAGTCAAACTTGAAAGAGGATGAGGGGCAGAGGACAGCTGGATGGGAGCATATCTTGTGTGTTCTGCCTGCGATGAGGCCCTGAGTGACAGTAGGTTTTTGCCAACCTCAGAAAACGATACCCATTTCCTTTTGATGTGGGAAGCGGCTGCTGTTTGGAGGACTCTGTGTATTCTCTGGGTTTTGAGGCACTCTGGAGCAGAGCAGATACGAGGGTCCTGCCCTATCAGTAAGCAAACAAGACCCAGTGAGATTTCCCGGCTGGTACCCAGCCAGAGGATTAGCAACGCTGGGAAGAAACACGGGAATGCACTTCGAAGAGTGTCTTCTTGGCACTGGAGTCAGCCAGCAGCTGGCCTGCAGGAGAAAGGCAATCCTTTAATTCAGGACCAAAAATATAATTTTTCAAACGGGTCCCAGGAGTCTGTCGTGACAGTCTGGCACTTGTAATGAGGAGATGCCATCTAAACCAGGTTCGGTGTGAAAGATTTCACCGTGCCCCAGGCTGAGTCTTGGTGGGGGGACACAGGAACTTCTACGAGTGACCTTGATGAGTGGTTTTTCACGGAGACTGCTGGGAGTGGTAGGGAAAATTGTAAGTGGCCAGCGAGAGGGTACAAGGAGGGCATTATTATCTCAAACACAATTAGCACTTGACAAGTGGCTGATTTTGTTTTCTTTAAACGGAAAAAAATATAAAACTGCTGGCTCTCTTTTTTTCCCCTCAGAGACCGGTCATTAGGGGGAGCTCTGCGCTTGAGTAAGAAACATAGATGTCTTCGTTCAGCCACATCTGAAATTTTCAGAGACCGCATAGTTCTCATTTTATATTCTTTTTCATGCTGTCCCGTTCCCCTGCAGCAACAAGTGATTGCTTTAGGATATTATTTCAGGAAAGGGTATGAGAAGGCAATAGGGCTGAATAAAACAGAGAGCTGGTAGGTGTTGATTTTAGTACTTAGGAACACGAGGAATTTCTGTTGGAACTGGCATAGGTGAACATGAGAGGAAAGAGGGCGGATGAGAGAGGAAGAGAAATTCTTAACTATGTTAAGGACTATGCATACATGGGACTTATGTGAGTCTTAACCAAGGGCTTTCCTCCCAATTGTCATGACCACTGTATTTTCTTGTCGACACTGATTATAGTCCTGGGAGGTTAATCATCATATAGCAGCCGAACACTAATAGATCAGACAGGATTCACTTAAGAACAGTGAATGGTTCTGGTGCAAATGTTCAGGCGCTGACAATGAGGGGTAGCAGGGATTGCATCCACAGCCAAGGTTTTGTGGGGGCCCTTTTCAGTTCACGCGCTGGCTATCACACAACTGATCTCATCCCCAGGCAGGATGAGGATCTGGAAATATAAGTAGGGTCTGTAGCTGCCTTTGCAGCTGCCCACACAGGAACACCCTGTATGCTGTGTTATCGTGGGAGATTCCAGACGCTGGCATTCTTCCCCTTCCTCGCCCTCGTCCTCCTGTGCACGTAGAGGATCAGCCGCTGTTCGTTTTCATTCTCATCAGTTAGGAGGAAATGGAAGAGAGAGTAAGTAAATGAGGTTGAATATGTTAACTTACCAGCTGTCTTTGTTAAGCCAACAGACAACAATAACAAAAATCTTTGATTAAAATGAAATGTAGGTGCTATTTGTAGAATTCGGTGATCCAGAGAAACCTGGGCTTCCAATACCATCTATTTGTATATTTCCTAAGTAGCAATATCAGGAAACCTTCACAGGCTTTGTGGTGGGAAATTGTATTTCTTTAAAATACTTAGGAGAAGTGAAAGTCATTTCAAAGGACTTTAATTGTCGTGGAGTGATTCTACTTCTCACTTAACTTTTTGCCTCAAGGTCCCCTCTGCACAGACTGTCTAAGACATGATTTAGGTTTTTGGAAGCAGCTGATGGTGGCATAAATCTGGCAGACAGAAAGGGTGCAATGGAACTGGCAGTACACTCTGTGCCCAAATGTCACAGGAAACTCAGGAGGGAGGCAAGCAGAGACCGCTGGGCACCCCAACCCGTGCAGACAGAAAACAAGAAGAAGAGAAAACATTGGTGCCTGGGTTTAGTTTAGAGAGGTCCAATAACAGTGTGGTTTTTGCCCCAACAGGGGCATTGTTAGCAAGACCTGGGGCAGTGTTATTCAAAGTGGGAGCTAGAGAGTATGACCTATCATCTCACCGTACATCAAAGCAAAGCAATTCTTGTTTCAAAAAGTGTCCTGGTAATTCTATGTATACTAAAATTGAAGAAATATTGCTTAGACATTAGGCAATAGAAATATTGCCTAATATTACCTTAGGGTACCTATTCTGACAGGTTAGGATGTCAGACCTAAATCATGTCTTAGACATGCTGTGGTTCCATGATCCCATGATCCATTCACTTGCATCCTCATAGTATTCTCAAGTGGAATAATACTAAGAAAGAAGTAGAAGCACAGAGAGGTCAAGCAAATTGTTCAAGGACACACAAAAAAAGTGCTAGAATGAGGCAGAGCCATCCCCTAAACCCCCCTTAACTTGATCAAAAATTATTATTCTTTTCACTAAATCATGAAATGTAGATTTTTAATTTCCCAAAGAGTCTCCAGATATCATTCATTATAACCAGGCATGCAGAAGAAGAGTTCAACTCCTATTTTGTAACATTTGTTCAGGCTCCTCTTAACCTCCTGATGGGGAGCCTGATATCAGCTATGGAACCACACAAACTGCTCGCTGCACACTTCTTGCAACCACCCTTTCTTTGGGGCTACTCTGGGAACTGGGGAGAGGGGGAAGAATTCCCCTGTATGCAGGGGAATTCAAATTTCACTGTCCTTAAACTTTGACAGTGTGATTCATGTCTACACCAAACATTGGATTTTCCATTGTTTCTAGAAATAAAGTCTCTTCTTCAGTAAATCTGAGGACAAATTAAGTTTGGCAGTACTCATTATTTTTATAGAAGATTTTAATCTATAAAGAAAAGCTCTTGAAGAGCTTTTTTCCCCATGAGGATTTCTCTCTAGTCAAGGACCCAGCCTCTAGTTTTTGAGAAACTGATTTTAGGAGCATCTCAGAAATGCTTCTTAGTGAAACTTAACCTCCAGCATTTGTCTTTCAAATCTAGAGTGCACAAATCAGTGAACAAGTTTTAGATTCAGAGGACAAACAACAGCAACTATGAAATGGTGTGGGCTCCTGTTTCCTTAACTATTAAATTATAAAATAATAATAATATTTTAAAATAAGATAATAAAAGCCAGCTCCCAGGGAGGCTGTGACCATTAAATGAGATAAAGGATGTGTAGGGCCAGTCTTGAGGAAGGTCCTTCCTTGCTTTTGGAAGGTGGAAGAGAGGCAGAGGCTACAGGCTAGAAATGTCCAGCAAGTGATAACTTTGACCAAATGCCAGGAACAGGGAAGAGGGCAGCTGACAGGCCAAAATATATGTTTTGACTTAAAAGAAGTGACATGCGATCTTCCCTGCTTCTTTGATTCCAAGCTACCCAGCCATGTGGTAGCTATCTTTAAAGAGTGCTTTGTATAGGTAAAGCACTATCAAATCCAGTTGACTGCTTGGGTTTGCACCCTAGCTTTGCCTCTTAATAGTTGTGTGACTTTGGGCAAATTACTTTCTCAGTTTCTTCCTCTGTAAAGTGGAGATAATAGTGGTGCCCACGTCAAGGGTGGTGGTGAAGATTAAATGTGGAGTGTTTCTGGTGCCTGTCAGGTAGTAAGTGCTCAGTAAAGGCTCTCCTATAGCCTCCTGTGCTGGAAAGTGGCTCCTGTTATTATTTACATTTTGCAATTGGGAAAACTAGTTTAACTTGCTAAAGTCCTCTTTCTGTCCCTGAGCAGGTAAAGTTAAATAGGGGCAAAAAGCATCACTTAGTTTTTAAAGGAGGAAAAGTATGAAGGAGAAAGCTTGTGGTTACTTGCTGAATAATGAGATACATCTTTTCTGCTGTTTTCTTCCATGTCTGTGAGAGCTACATTCTTCTCATCTTTGGTACTTCTTCATAACCATCCTCCTTGCTTGATTCAAGTTTCTCTCTGGTCAAATTTCACATTCTCCTGTGTTTGCTAATTATTATACTGACACATTCAGCTATTATGGTATAGTGTTTTATTTTGGCCTTTCTTTCCACGGAAGAATAATTAGAACATCTGGACAAATATTAAAAACTATTTGTCTGAAGGCAATGAAGAAAACCAGGGCAGCAGAGACTAGAGATTATTGCGATCCTGAAAAGTCCAGAGAGGGTGAGCTGACATTGACTGTCAGACATTTGCTTCTTGAAAAGTGGCCGCCAGGAGGCTGATAGGCTGAGTGGAAAGAGGCTGAACAGCTCAGCAAAATACTCTTACAGGTATAGGTGGGTAATTGGTGTTTAAGACCTACCAAAGAGGAGGACTTCACTCCAAACATCATCTGGGTCCCCCAAAGGTAATCTTTCCACTCACTGCTCTTCTTACCACTCAAGTTGCTGATGAATATATAGACATGTATAACAGGGTACTCCAGTTACCTCCCCATTATGAACAATTGATACAGAGCTGGATAAAACTACCAATGTTGATGCTTCCCAGGGACAAATCAACCTGCTCTTGGCCTAGAGAAAGTCAAAATCTTGCTGGGTATAGATGCCTGTAATTGCAGCAATTTGGGAGGCTGAGACAGGTGGATCACAAGTTCAAGACCAGCCTCAGCAACTTAATGAGACTCTCTATTAAAAAAAAGAGTCATGATCCCTTCACTAAATCTCAGGATCAGAAAGAGGTTGAATAGAAATGTAAGACTGTGATTCTTTTAACTAAAAGTTGAGGTTGAGTTGCCAACCACTTGGATATCTGTGGGCTGTCAGTGAAGATATGGTAAAAACATTGTTAATTAAATAAAATGGTAGTGGTAATGTAACATACAACAATATGTTTTTTCAAATTACATCATAGGCCTTAGTCTTAATTATTTTAGAGTGCCATCTATCTGCTTTATTTTTGTGTTGAGAAATTAGAGTATGGCACATATAACCATAATTGGAAACTTCCAAGAACATAAAATTTCTTTAGAATTCCAATGTTGAAGAGTGCGTGACTTTAAGAGGTGGCAGCTAGTTCTGTTTTATTGGTTTTCTTTTATGCATGAAAGTTTTTCAGCATTGTACACAACTGCCCTCAACAATCCACTTCTTGGTTAGAGATTAGGGGGAGGTTTGAGTACAAGATGCCATGGCTCTGGTAGAGCAGGTATGGATGAAACATGCCAGTGCATCTCTGGGTCCTGTCCTTGGTTCCTGCATCTATTCAAATGAAATAAGTGAGGAAAGATGCAGTGTTGAGTGGAAGGCTTAAAATTCTTATAAAAATCTTTTTACTTGAAAGTAATTTCAAATGTACAGTAAACTTGCAAGAATTAGAACAATACCAAGAGCATCATAAATTCTTTATCCTTACTTATCTGTTATTTACATTTTACCTCATTTGTTTTATTTGTAATCTCTTTCCATATATGTAAGTATCTATATCTCTGTAAGATGTATATACACTCACACTCTTTTTCTGAAACATTTAATGGCAATTTACATATATTATGGCCTTTATCCTTAAATATTTCAGAGCATATTCTCAATACTGGTATATTTTCTTATATAATCCCAGGACAATCATCAGCTTCAGAAAATTTAACATTGATACACACTTTTTGTCTATGTTAGTGTCCATATTTTGATTTTGTAAATGGCCTGTGTGGCCTTTTGCACTCTTGACACAGAATCCAGTCTAGGGTCAGGTATTCCAATGAGTTGTACCTCTAGCCTCCTGAATATTTCCACAGACTTAGTCTTTTTTGTGTGTGTGGTAGTGGGATTGAACCCAGGGCCCGTGCACACACTAGGCAAGAGCTCTACCACTGAGCTACATCTCCAATGACATTGGCATTTTTGAAGAATATGGGCCTCCATTTTTTTTCTTCATTAGAACTTCCTCATCTTGTCCGAGGCTTTCTCGTGGTTCAATGCTGGCTCACCTGGACATATTCTTTGCTAGTGTGCTCCAGATTTGATCTCCGGGCACATCCAGAGGCAAATGATGGGCATCTCAGATGGTGTTTTGATCACTCTGTCTAGATGCTGCCTGGGGTTCTCTGTTACATAATTACTGCATTTCTCCTTGCAACTAATAAGTGGTCTGTTTGGAGACACTTTAAAATCACAAAAATATCTTTCTCTACACTGAAATTTCCCCTGGATTCAGCCTCCATTGATGACTCTTGCCTGATCCGATCTTCACTGTAATGCTAATGTGCAGGCTTTTTAATAGTAAATATTAGGCAGTTGTAAGGTGACAAGTTTTAGAAGCATTACAGTTAGCTCACAGCCAGCATTAGTTTGAAGGCATAAAGTACCTTTTCTTTTTAATGCTGGACACCAGGAAGGGCTGAGGTTAAGTCCCTGGTTTTCTTAGCCAGCTAGCACATTATGAGATTTGGAAGAATTGTGGCTGTCCTCCCCTGGTGTCATGACCTATCTTTAGCCACCTGACCTTGGAGCTCGGTGAGGAGGGTGTAGATTGGAACTCATTACAGGGCTCTGAAATCAATTTATTATCTGTTTTTCTTCTTGCCCCATCGTAAAAAAGATTGATCCACACTTGGGCTCCTCAGGGTTTCCTTTACTTAACTTGTTCAGTGTTTTTTTTTTTTTCTCCTGACCCCTAACCCTTGGGATAGGAAGGGAGTGAGTTGTTGGTGGTAGGGGGGGTGGATATCTACCTCTCAAGTATTGACAAAACCATGTGTAGAAAGAATAAATAAATAAATAAAAGAAGGCAGTCAGCCAACTCAGAGGCGCTTGCAGCCCTGCCTCCTGCCGGGAGTTTGCACTTTGGGGCCCACAATTCACACTTTACAACAGGATAAGCATGAAGATAGCTGGTGGCGCGCCTCTCTGCCTCAGGTGGGGGCTGCTTTCCCTGCAGCAGAAACTATCTGTGCTCCCCAGTAAGTCCAGGAACAATCTCTACTTATTACACCAGCTCCAAACCCAGGACTGTTTACAGCTGCACACAGACAAGACACTAACCCTCACTTATTACTGTCGCTGTGGGGATTTATCTGCACCACACTCTCCTTGCATGGGGCCCACATTTTCATCCAGTAAAATCACATGTTGTTAACTCAATATATACAGTGAAAACAGCATGAATAATGGAACCTTTAATCCTTATTTCTCAAAATTAGATTTCCACTTCATCCTTCTCCCCTTTCTTCTTGTTTAAAAAATTCTTCTCAGTGCCAAGCAGAATAGATGTTGTCAAGACCTTAGCTCTAAGCAGTTTCTATGGTATTTCCATTTCATTACTAGCTTCCATTGCAGATCCAATTTCTGGATGGATTGATTGTATTTCTTCCCCTGGTCACCTCACATGTGACTCATGAGAAATTAACTTCATCCCTGTCCCAGAGAAAGAGATGGCCCCATTAACACAGTACATTTTAGCAAATGGAGTGAAAATTTTATGTCTGATTAAACTCACACCTGTAATATCAGTACATGAAGATGTACTCACACCTGTCTCTTTTTCTTAGTCTTCCTCCGTAAAGAAATTTATTGGGTTGGAATTATTTTTTGATATTAAATCAGAATCCAGCAATACTAAATCAAACTTCAAGGATGCAGTTTGTCAAAGATTGGTAGGCGACAGTAAGACCTTTTGGTTAACATACGTGGTATTATGCAATATGCAGACAAATACATCTAAGGGTTGTGTCAAGGATATTCAGGTTGTTAAATTTTCATTATTCCAAAGATAGGTCAGTAAAGCCAAATGGAACAGATTTGCATGGCTGCTAAGATCAATTTGCCGTCGACTGACTGCTCATTCCTTTTAAAGGTTTAGAAATGGTTACCCACATTTCTTAAGTACCACAACCCTGAATATCTGAGTACACGTATATATATACATGTGTGTATTGCTTACATATATGCTATAGGTGTGTGTGTATGAATTGATGGCTATATTCCATGTTTTATGGAGATTGTGATGGTGGTTAAGAGGTCAGTCTCTGGTCACTGGGTTCTAGTCTTGATTCTGCCTTACTTGCTGCTAGGTAATCTTCGCTAAGTTCCTCATTACCCCACCTGTAAATGGGATACTCCTGCACCTTCCTTGCAAGGCCGTCCTGAGGACTGAATGTTAATGCATGTATAGTGCCAGCATTGTGCCTGGCACATTTTAAGCATACAATAAGCATTAGTTGTCAATATCAGAGAGGCGGTTTATGATGTAATAGATTAATTGTTCTGTGATTCATATGGTCTTGATCAGAAACCAGTCTTGACAAAAAAACCACATTGAATATTCTAACTAAAATGAGATTGATTTACATTGATCATCAAAGTGGCCAAGATAATGGAGTGGTTAGGTGTTATCTATTCATTTAATGAATTTAAACATATCTTGAAATTTCTATGAAAATACCTTCTAAATTTGTCTCTTTTTATGATCACTCCAAAATTTTAAAGACATGGACAAATTTTAAAGAGATTTTCTTCCACATGATTCTCCCTTTGGATGGCTCATTTTTAACAAATGAAAGCCTTTGTTAATGTATTTGAAAAGATTTGAAGTCTTCATCAATGTCAACTTTGTGATGGGAACTAAGTTGCAGCTCACTACTGTTTTCGTCTTTTCATCTTCCTAGGCTTTCAGCAGCCTGACAGTAAAGCTGCTCATGCACTGGGACAGCCCCTGAGAAGAGAGCTGTGGCCCTGTTCCTACTGGCTGTCAGCACTTGCTCGCTTTTGAGAAAGAATAACTGTGAAGAAGGGAGAAGGGAATTGGGTTAGATCCGATGTGGATGCATGGGTCCAAACAGACCCTCCCAGGGCACCATCTGTTTCTGGGGGAGTCAGCAGCCAGCCCTGTGCAGCCTGTGACTGAAGAACCTCCCTCCAGTAACCCCCATCACTGCAATGTCAAGACATTCTTCAAGCTTTAGCAAAATACCTTTGTCAGGAAAATAGACATTCCTGTTTTCCCTTCGTACAATGGGAGATAAAGGTGGTGGAAAGGAAGAGATCTGCCTTATCCTCTCCAAATGTGTCTGTGCTAGCCCTGGTGGAGTAGCTCATTTCTGGATGTGGAAAAGCTGATCGCTACATTTCCCGCAGCCAGTTGCCTATGCCTTTTTTCTAACCAAGTAACAGAACAAGCATGTCCAAAAATCTCACGTGTCTTTGAAGCCCTTAACATGTTATTTCAGAATCTCTTCTGTGACTGTGTTAGACCTCCAGGATCACTGAGGCCTTTGAGACAGACATGTACACATGGCCACCCATGTGCATGTGTCCCATGTAGGTTGGCAGCAGTGTCCATCCATGAAGTTCCAAACAAGGGAAGAGCAGAGAGGGGCAAGGACAAGTTGGAGACAGATTATCTTTGTGAAATTCCTGAATTTACTGAAATTTGATGTCACTCTAACTTGGTCATTCAACTATGGTGACTTCTTTTGTTCTTAAAGGTGGGAATGACAGTGAAGTCAGCATTGGTCGTCTTGTTTGCCGTACTGCCATCATCGCCATTCTGCTCTCTATTTCCCTTCACCTCCTGTGAGTTCAGGCCCATGAGATGAGGTAAATTGCCACTATCCCAGAACAACCTAAAGCCCCGCATGCCCTGTAGGGATCAGGTTTGGTCATTGCTGGCTGGTGCCTATTAGCAGATAGACAGTTTTACAAGTGACAACATTACTTCATTCCTAGTCTGTCCAGTTTGGACCCTGCAGATTTAATGACTAGATGTGTCTTTGTTTTTGCAATGTGTTATTTTCTTAGAAACTAAATTTGGTTTAAATGGGGCTCTAAGATTTCAGAAGTGTTGGTCCAGGATTTTGTTAAAGCATAAATGTCATGAAGTGAAGGAAAATGAATAAATGGGTAATCTAACCAATTTTTATTAATTGGTGATAGTTTGTTTTTAACAATATCTAGACCACTGCTATTTCTTTCAGTATAACCTGTCTTTAGTATTGTCTGGCTTACAACTTCAAGGCCCGGGGCAAGGTCCATTTAAATGAAGCTGAATAGCATCAAGTACATCAGTGCTGTTCACGTGCTACTTGATTATATTCTGATGAAGTCCTAGCTATGACTCCCTTTTGGAAGGACGTAATGAAATGAATTATTTTTAACTTAATCAATTTTACATATTATTCCATATCTTACTCTGTCTTGGAAATGGGATAAATAGCTACAGAAAATTCCACAATTCTAAAAAAGTAGAATAGTTAAATGAGGTTAAATAAATTGAATCCAGAAATAAATGCTTATTTCTGAATTTACATTGGAATTAGAGTACATGATGACTCTATAGGTCAGAGATGTGCTGAAATATGATTGGTTTTACTTTGAACTTTTGGAAATATTTTTATAGCAAAGGAAATTTGTCCTTTTGTTATACCTTAATAGCAAACAAGTGTATTGATGTGGCAAATATGGGTTAGTGCCAAATTGTTCCAAATAACTGCATTCATAGCACGGTTTGGTGACTGAAGGACGTTAGGTCAGGTGGTTAGCTGACTGATATTCACATGCTGAATTGATTTGTGTGTGTGAACTGCATTGATTTGAACTCTTCTCTGGTTTATGCAGCTTAGATATGTTCATAAAACATGCTATTCTTCATAAAAACCCATAGATCCTGTAATGAGTGGCAAGCCTGCTATAAAGAGGCTCGGAATCTAGTTCAGATTACCCATTGTGGGTCAACCTCTGAACTGTCAGCTCCCCGAGATCTAGAAGAAACAGAATGACATGACCAAGGCAAGTACCTCGCATTTTTATCCAACTTGGCCATAGTGATAGACTTCCAGATTGTAAGTAAAATAGAACACCCATGTAGGAAATGGGAGGGCAGTGGTTCTTTTTTTAAGGTACTTATTGTTTTCTTTCTCCTCTGTCCAGCAGGGGGTAGTCTGACATCAGAGTTTTTTAGAAAAAGCATTGATAAAAGAGCTTTGCAATCTGTAGTCTCTTAGCTGTCTTCCACTAGAGGAAGAGTCATGGAAACCAGAATAGATCTTGCTACCTTGATGAATCAGACCTGCCACTCAAACTTAGTGTTAAATGATATTAGCATAAAGGCAACCACTCAGCTACTTTAAACTGTATCTTAACTACAGATGAAAGAAATGAAAGATGCATCTAGTCACATGCAAGAGATCTCACGCTTTGGCAGATTCACATGTTTCTACTTTCTGGCTACATGTAGGTGCATTGCTTATTCTCCCTCTTGGGAGTCTGTCCTTTAGAGCTGTGATGTTGGCCTCTACAGCTAAATCATTGCCCTGATGGTGGATGCCATCATCAACAACAGAATCCTTCCCACTCTCGCTCCTGTCTTGTCAGGCTGAATTTACAAACTGAACCCCTTTCCTAGTTAAAGGTAATTCTTAATATGCAAAACTGTTCCTCAGTGTTAAAAACTTGAAAAAGTAAAGCAAACACTGACTTCAAGAAAACAAAGTTGTGTGTATATCAACTCAAGGGTCTAGATTTGTATTGTTCACTATGAAAGCCACTAGCCACACATGACTATTAAGTTTAAATTCATGAAAATTAAATAAAATTAAACTCTTCTTCAGTCTCTCTAGACTCATTTCAACGCTTCATAGCCACATGTGAGAAGTGGCTACTGTGTGAGACTATGCAGTTACAGAGCATTTCCTTCATCTTAGAACATTCTGCAAAACAGAACTGATCTAGAGGCAAGTATGCAGTTTTTATTCTGTATCCCTAAGTGAAACTTTCCAAAAGAGCCTCCTCCATGCTACTGTTTCCATTAGTCAGCTCAGCAGGGTGAGTGGGAAGGGGCTCCTCCCCTCCCTTCCTAGGGTCATCCTGTCTGAACCTTGCTGTTAAGGATGGAACTATTGACAGCGTTGGCATGGTGATAAATGTCTATGTCTACAGGTAACTACACTTCCAAATACTGCCTTCTCTGTGACTGCTTTAGTCAGATCAGCTAAACACAGGCTGCAGAGAACACTGTTCTGAAAAAATTGGAAAGAAGGGAAAAATTGGATTAAAAATTAGCCTTGTACAATCTATTTGCAGGTAGCATTTCTTCCACCAGAAGTATTAGGAAGAGTCTGATCTTCAGTAAGAAAAGTGATGTAGACCTGGTTTATATTCCTGCAGTTATGGAAAGTCCTTCTCCATACTCATTTTTTAAAAACTTTTCTCTCAGTTCTTTCATCAAAATGTGAGGTTTTGGTAACACTTGGATGGTGTTTAGAAGAGAACACTTATTCAAAAGGCTGCAAAACATTGCTTCCTAGTCTAAATGCAAGGAAATAGAGAGGTACAATTAGCGTAATTATTAATGATACCCCTTTATGCTCTCAAAAATGTCCCATTTCGAGTGATAAATTATATGGTCACTATTTATACCATGTAATAAATCCTAAATGTTTACAAATTTAGGGATGCTCTCCTTGTTAATATTTTAGTCTGCATTTCTTTCTGATTTGCACAAAGCTCTTTTCAAGATCTCCAGTTCTTTGCTTTTTCTCTGCTCTGATAAAAAATTTATCACTCTGGGACGTCTCCTATCTCCTTTTAGACCCCATTCCTATTTCTGTCCCTTCCTGGGGAATCATCTTAAAATTCTGGGAGATGGTTCTATGGTCACATTGGGTTTATACCCTTCTTGTCACCGTGAGACTCTTGTTGGCAATTTGTTTTATAACTCTGACTGATCCTCAGTCTTTGTGCCTCAGTTGTTCCATTTATTAAGTGGGGACATGCATGCTTGAAAACTGCCTCATAGGAATGTAATGGGGAGAAAGCATGGTTTGGTTTTTTAAAAGGGCTTTGAAGTTTCTAGATGAAAGATATTGCCATAATTCAAAGCATTAGCTAAGAAAGATGCCAAATTGCTTTACATATGTATATCACTTAGCATCTTTAGATGAGTAGCACAGCACTCCTGAAAAAACCTACCCCTCGTGCTTTTTATGAATCACCATGCTGCAGACTTGGGAAAATGTCAGTGGATACCATGCTCTCATGCAAAGCTAGACACTCTTGTTGTAGGGTCCTCTCTTCCCTCCCAAACACCTGCAGATAGAGAAAGAGGGGACACATTTTCTCAGGGCACAATAAGGCAGCAGCCTCTGACAGAAAGACAGCTGCCGAAAGCCCTGTATGGGATGCACATGATTTCATTTGCATTTTGATTTCTGTGATTTAACTGAAGGCACAGGTTGTCTCTGCCAAATATCCCTGGCCTATCAAGGGATCCAAGGTAGAACTGCCCAGAGCAGGCTGACTTATGAGGACTGCCACTGCAACACAACCAGCGCATCCCTAAACATTTAGTAATAAAAAATCTGTTGTTCTTTGGTCGCCAGGATTTAACAAGCCTAATCCCTAGGAGAGGCGATAAAAATTCATTAATCTAATTAAATACTTCTTATTGCCAAAGTGACTTTGTAGAGTAGCTTTGCTGAAGGATAAGTGCAAAGGAAAATGGGGTCCCAGCAGAGAAACAAACGTTAGACTTGAGCAAGCTGGTGCACGCTTCATTAAACTCATAATTATCCTTTGGTTCTAAGTAGCTGATAATATTTAATGAGTATCCAAGATAATTTAAAGAAAATGTTTACTAATGAGGTACAAACAGTGCCATGAAACATGGATACCTAGGGTGCCATAACCGTGCATCTTCCTGCTGAATCTTGTTTGTTGGATCTTGGGAGAGAGATCGGAGGCATAGTCATAGACATTTAAGCCTAGTGGAGTAAATGTGATGGTAAAAACACATTGCTAGAAGCCAGATGTGTAGAAAGTTCTGTGAGGCAGAGAGAATGCTAAGAAAATTATTACCAAAATAGGGGTTTGGAAAAACAAAAGTATTGAGAAAAGACCAAGTGTTCTATTACAGGAGAAATAATTGAAGGGATGGAGTGTTTCAGAGTTGAGGAGCTGTCCCATAGAAAATAAGTAGATCTGTCCTCACTGTCATCAAGAGCACAAAATGGGGACCAATAGGTGAGAACTTCAGGGGGATAGATTTGTAATCAACCTAGGAGAGCATTTCTCAATGGTTGGTACTGACTGGAGGTAGAATGGGTTTCTTTTACAGGATGGTGGAGTCCTAAACACTGACTGAGTGACTGTTTTGGGAAATACTGAAGAGAGAATCTTTGGAAGTTTGCTAAATATTCTGTTGCCCTCTCTCTGCAGTTGAATAAATGTGTGGAATTCAGGAGTGACCATATGACTTTCTCTGACCAATGGGATGTGAGCAGAAGTGATATCTGCCATTTCTGGGCAGAAGGTTTAGGAGAAATGATGCAATTTGCTGTGTCTCTTTTCCCTTTACCACAAAAAGCTGTCCATGTGTGGTCAACCTGGTCAACAAATGAATAAATATGGTGTAGACCCTCAACTGACCTACACTAGACATTAGCATGAGCAGAAATAAACCCTTGATGGTTTTTGAACTGTCAAGATTTGGGGGTTGCATATTACTGCAGCACAACAGACCCTATCCTGACTGACAAACTCTTCTTGAGTTCATACCTGAAGTTTTCAGTATGTGATACCATCTGCTGTATCTTTTAGTTGTTTACTTCCTTGATTTCTTCCTTATAGTTGAGTTGTAATTATCAGAGGTTATAGAATCAATGAAAAATCATGAACTGTTAGCCTGGGAATGTAACTCAGTGGTAGAGTGCTTGCCTCATATGCATGAAGCCCTGGGTTTGATCTCCAGTACACACACATACACACACATATACAACACAACACACAGACAAATCATGAATTGTCTAAGTTGCCCTTGAAAATAATGAAAAACGCCCATAAAAAGAAAACAATAAATGCACTAGTATATACACATCTCTGTATTATATGTATATAGTTGGATTATGTTGTTGGATTATACATGTAGTTGGATTATGTTTTTAAGGATTATATTGCATGACAATACATATCTTTAAATTCTAGAATTATATCTGAGTAGCAAGACGTGCATGTTTTGATTGTTACCAGGAAACTGAGGCTAAACTGACTGGAAAAATTGAAATTGGTGTCTCCCATTTCATACTGATTGGGGGCTTATGCTCTCGAGTGGAGTGAGGGTCGAGACCCTGTGCTTTAACTAGTCTCCTTTTCTCCCTACTCCGACCTTGTGTGTTAGGTTCATCTAAGTTACATGTGCCATGCCATAGTGCAGTTGAACTGTACTTCTTTTCTTCCTTGCAGTGTGAGTGTTAAAAGGCAAGCCCAGATCCTGAACCAAAATTTTAGATGACCACAAGTTTGGGGAGACCAGCAAATTTGGACAATATCCTTTTGTGTTTATTTCTTGGAAGGGTATTTTGTGAGAAGGTATGGCCTTAAATCCCTGCCCCCCCCAATCCCAGTATTGGTCAGTCTTTATCTTGGCCAGGAGTTGGCCAAGCAGAGGGCTCAGAACAAATGGCACCTACATTTGCCTGGTTCATTTAGGATTAGGGAAGCATGGAAACAAACAAATGTGAAACATATTGTGACACACAGGGCAAGTGTTGGTGCTGAAGACAGTCAGCCTGAGTAAAACTGAGAGTCATTTTGGCATAAAGACACTCAACTGTGCTTCATTTTCTTGCTGACTCACTTTAAGAGAATTTAAGTCAGATAAAGAGATAAAGCATTTTATAGGCTCCCCTTCTTATTAACAGCAGCAATGTCAATGCATTGGGCAAAGGTAAGGTGATGAGAGAGATGATCAAGGCGAGTATCAGGATTCAAGGGAAGATTAGGCAAGGCCAGACTCACGCAAGTCTTCAAGCATCAAGAAAAAAGAGACCTTTCAGCATGATTATAGGAAAATGTTAAATAAACTAACAGCCTCAGGTCAGTCAAGAATTGCAACAGTTGGCTATGGATCATTGCTTAAACATCTATAACTACTCAAGGGTTAGGGTGTGAGATATTTTAGTAGGTTGAATAATGGGCACTTAAAAAATAGCAAGTACTAACCCCTGGAATTTGTAAATGTTACCTTGTTTGGAAAAAGAGACTTTGTAGATGTAATTGTTGAGAATCCTGAGATGAGAGGATTATCCTGGATTATCTGGGTGATCCTTGAATGTCAACCCAAGTGCCCTTATAAGAGAGTGGCAGAAGGAGATATGATGGACAGGAGAGGCAATGTGATCCTGAAGGCAGAGTTAGGAGTGGTGTGGTCACAAGTCAAGGAATGCCACAGCCACCTGAACTAGAGATGCCAAAGAATGGATGTTCCTATAGAGACTGGAGGAAGTGTGGCCTTGCTGATTCCTTGATTTCAGACTCCTGGCTTCTAGAACTCTGAGAGAATAGATTTCTGTTGTTTTAAGCCATTCAGTTTGTGGCAATTTGTTGTAGAAGCCCTAAGAAACAAATATAGATTTAAAATGAAAAACATGAGAGAATTCTGGCTACCATTTCTTGAATGCTTGCTGGCCAGACATCCAGCTTCCTAGAAATGGCAGAGATTTCCATGAAGTGTTCTGTCGAAGCTCTGTTTTCAACCAAGGGCTCTGGTTTTATTACAGAAAAACTCTTGCAAGATGCCCAGTTCCTCCAAGGTAGTGTTGAGCAGTCTGGATTGAACCTCATGATCTGGGTGGACTGCTGGATGGGGGGCTGAGGGTAGTACAAGAAGAGGTCAGAATGAGAAACTTCTGATTTGTCCCACCTTCAGATGTCCTCTTCTATGGAAATGAATGTTTCTGGTTAAACTCTATATGCATGCAAATTTCAGTCTTTTTCAACCCAATGGGAGATTGGTTGCCTAATAGATGAGAATTAGGGGGTCTATAAACTGTAATGGTTTGGCTTCTGTTGCTTCACAAGAGGTGGAATTCTTGCTAATAATAGAAGACTGGCAACATGCCTCGATGATATTTTCAGAAGACTACATATATATAAAGCTCATCAACAGGGATCAGGTAAGATGACTTCTTAACAGTACTCACAAGGCTCACAACTGGGGGGGAGTTTTAATGCAGGAAGAGTGTAATTTTAACAGCTGCTTTTCCTGCTTCTGAGAACAGTTTTGCAGATGTGTTACCTATTGTGCAGCACAAAAGGTGCCAGCATAGTAAGCAGTCATCAATACAGAGTCAGAAGCTGTCTGTTCACATCCTGGAAATATAAGCACATGATAACGGCTTGAATACTTCATCTCGTAGACACAGTGAAATTCATAAAACTGTCTTTTAGCCATTTTAGAGTTGAATCTTTCTCACCCTCCAAAGCACTCCTTCAAAAACTAGCAGGCATTTTACAATTGAGCGGAGAAGCTGATACTTTTAAAACTGCTTTAAGGGGCATAGTAAATGGAAATAGCTGTCTTAACTTCAGACCAGCTGGGAATGCAATCTCTATTTTATGTAAAATGAAATGATATCTGGTTAGCTTTATTTTTTAATACTCATCTTTATTATTTTTCCAGAATTTTATGAATGTTAGAGAAATTTTCCATTTATAAAATTATATTCCTGATGTTGTTATGCAGAATGATCATCTAAAGTTATTAGACACTTTCCTATTCTCAGTTCACTCTTGATTTGCTTGCTACTTTCCCCCAACCTCAACTCTCACCAGTAAATAGCTTTGCCCAGTTCTATCCGTATAGCCTGAAATAGAAATTTGAGGCAATATTCTGGGTAATTAAAAATGCAAAAAGTCATTTTACCCAAGACTTGCTTTGGGCTAATTATCCAAATACTAGTTTGCACCTTCCTAGTTAAGACCCTTGGGACTCTACTGTTATGGTTTGGATATAAGGTGTCCCCCAGAAGTTCACATGTGAGACAATGCAAGAAGGTTCAGAGATGAAATGATTAGGTTACAAGAGCCTTAACCCAAACAGTGAATTAATCCCCTAATGGGATTAATTGAGTAGTAACTGAAGGCAGGTAAGATGTGGCTAGAGGAGGTCTGAAATTGTGGGCATAGCTATGGGGTATATATTTGTATCTGGCAAGTTGAGTCTCTCTCTCTCTCTCTCTGCTTTCTGATCATCATGTGAGCTGGTTCCCTCTGCCAGTCTTCCACCATGATGTTCTGCCTCACTTCGAGCCCTGAGGAATAGAGCCAGCATTCTATGGACTAAGACCTCTGAAACCGTGGGCCCTCTAATAAACTTTTCTTCCCTAAAATTGTTTTGGTTGGATCTTTTAGTCACAGCAGTGAAAAAGCTGACTAAAACATCTACTTTCTCCTTTTTCTCCACCTTCCTTCCCTTTTATAAATCAAAACATAACTGCACTGCATCCTATTCTCTTCAGACCTTGCTGTCTACTTTCCAAGGTAACATCTAGTTTTTTTGCTAATAGAGATACTGGGTTTTTTATTTAGCTTTCTGAGTTTTTTGATTTAACTTTTTTAGTGTTTGACAGAATCATGTTTTATATATCCTGATAAGCAGTAATAAGTATGGGTGATTTTTTTCCTATTGTTTTAGAATAAAAGAAAATATTAGAAGGCCAGTTGGTTCTCAACTTCTCCAGTCTCTCTCTCTCTCTCTCTCTCTCTCTCTCTCTCTCTCTCTCTATATATATATATATATATATATATAATATTTCTTAGAAACACTTCTTGGCCTGGCACATCATAAAAGAAATAGCTTCCAATCTCAGCCCAAGAAAATGCCTTCCTTGGAAGTTGTATGTGAGGGATTGGAAAAGCATTTCCTCTTATCTTTGGTCAGAGAATACAGTGATTTGAGCTAGAAAGAGTAAGACAGGGACAATCTGTAGCACATGTGGATTGTGAAGAGAGAATTTTACATCATTTGTAAACCAGAAAGGGTTCAGTGTGTGTGTATTAGCAGAAGAGTTGCTGTATATTTACTCAGGAGTGTCATTTCTTACTATGGCCTACTGGTTTTTGTTTTCTGAAGATTCAGTTCTCCTATATTACTTGGTTTTTCACATGGGCATGATTTTTTCCTTGTCTTTGGAGGGTCATTTGATTTTCAGCAGTTTCTTTAGCAACTTTGTTCTGTACCATCTGCATGAACTACAGTGCAGGCACCATAAATGCTATATTATGCCTCTGGCTGTAGACCCTCCTGATGTGGTTTTTTACTTTCATAATCCCACAGCTTGGGCAGGGTGTGGACCACCTAGCAGAGCTTGGCACTTTATGCAGAAATTTTATGTATAGATTAAACATGAAACCTCAGTATGATCTTTTCTTTTTTAAATTCTGACCAACTTGGATTCATTATTTCTTGCACATAATTATCCATAGGACAGTTTTTGGTGAGTACTTTAAATTAATTAACATCTTGAGTCTATGATGACACTCCAGAGAATTCCCAGAAAGCTATCAAGGTAGAAATCCACTAGCAATTTCTTTCAACTATCTGGGTTAGGACACATTAAACAGAAAAATCAGGGAAAGCTATATTTCACCATATTTAGGTGAGGACTTTTTTGGTCACTAACTTATTTGAGAAGTGCTATTAAAGCTATGGATTCTTTCCTGGTTTGTATATTTTTCACATACAAAATTTTGTGTATTAACACTCTGGAACTCATCTATGAACTCCTATCAATAATCCAGGCATTAGATATTATATTGTATATTTGTAAAATGAAATGAACAATCCATATCCCATATCCAATGGCTCCAATGTGACCAGAGAGTGATTTATTATCTAAGAATTCTGGCTACTATAGCTTAATGGACTGAAGGACAGTAGGGACCTGCCTAAGCATTATTGACTTATTTTGTTTCATTCACTTATACGGATATGGTACATGTAATGGATATATTATAAATATAATGTTTTAACCAAAATAATTAGAACTTAGGTGAACAATTTTGATTCTCTTGATTTAAGGAAGATATTGATGACAATTTCCATTTGCATTGCTATGATCGATTTTATTTATTTAACACTAAATATCATGGGTGTTTAAGCCATAGAACACAGAGACTCCGAAGAACAATCTGATGAAATGTACAGAGATATTTAGGATTTATTATTTCAATTATTTATTAATCCAACAAGTATTTATTGAGGATCCCTATGTGACTGGCCCAGTTCTTGCTGGGGAAATAGTAATGAATAAGACAGATACGATTTGGAATCAACTTTGTAAGTCTTTTTTTAAAAAAAAGAAACAATATTTATGGATATGAAAAGTTGACTAGGAGGAGCAGACATGTGTTTTACATTTTTCTTTACTTTAAAAAATGTCAGTAGTCAATTTCTGGATTGTAGATGGGCTCTGAAAAAACACTTGCTGAGACTGGAAGGAGGCAAATATGATGGATTTAATAGCAAAAGTTGTAATCTCCATTCCTGACTGGTGTAGGAATGGAGATTCCTCTGTGCAGGGAATACTGAGAGAAGTCCATATTGAAAAGCAAGAGAAGGGAAGCCTTCAGCAAGCCTCAAAATTACCCTACTGCTTGAATTGCAAGAGAAGCTTACCATTGTAATAAGCTATAAGGTGAGAAGCTTTTTGAAAGACCCGAGGAAAGTCTAGTGAATCAATTATCTCCACAACCATAAAAGAGCCTCCTTCTTTGTAGACAAAGATGAAAACAGCAATAAAGGCGTGCAAAGAACCGACACACCGGCTGCCAATCATGTGCCCGCCCAGCTTGCGGAAACGGCTGACTGCGGGGGGATAAAGCTGTCAAGGTGTAAAGGACACTTACCAGGACCGGTTAAGGGGACATGCTAAGGGCCAGGGCCCCTGGCCTGCTTTGTTTTTGAAAATAAAGAAAAATAAGCAATTGCAAGAAGGACAAAATGTCATCAGTTGATTTTCTGTATATAGGAAAAGTATATAATAGGGAATGCTCTCGTTATAAGCATTGTTGTTATTCAGAGTAATTATGTTTTTTCTACCCCTCAGTTTAGGGTGAAACTATTGTTTTAAAGGTGAGATGAAAATTAAGTAATGAACTATGAGTAAAAAATTCAGTGGTCAAATTAGGTTTTAAGCCATACATTTATTATGTATTTCAGCAGCTGCTTTCATGGTAGGTTAGAATCCTGGGAAGTTTTTAAATAATGAGTTATGTCAGAGTAAAATATTTTTTCCTACTTTAGGAGTTAAACACTTATGTTTCCATTACCAAACATCACATTATATATCAAGTAGTTGGGCACAACAGTAGGATCACTGATTATATGAGGAAGAAATCCAGATTGGGAGATGTGGGCTTTTGTCATGTATGGCTGTTCAGCATCACTTGTGTACCATGTCTAAATTCTGATGGTTTTCCACACAGTGAATATTGTTTTTCCAAGGTAGAGTCCAAGACCTATATATCTCAAACTGTCTTTCAGCTGGGGGAACAGATATATAATTTAAACTTTGTCATTCAGATGCACAAGATTGAAACTTGAACACAGAAATAAGCAACAGGAGATTGTGTCCTGGTGAGGGGATCCACAGGTCAGTATGGTGAAGGAATCTAGTTCCTAAGAAGTCTATGATGGAGCTTCTAGTTCCTTAGTTAAGATGTTGAGCCTAGCTCTATGGTTTTTGACTTTGAAGCTTAAACTTGCCCAAGCAAATTATGCTGTTTGTGACCAAGAGCATTGTCATAGCCCATTTTCTGTTGCTATTACAACAAAATACCTGAGACTAGGTAATACATGAAGAAAAGAGGTTTATTTTGGCTAATGGTTCCGGGGTTGGGAAGGTGATGATTTCTTGGCTTTTCGTAAGGACCATGTGTTGTGTCATATCATGGGAGAGAAAAAGAAAGGGGAAGAAGGCATTCACAGACAGAGTACAAGTGAGAGAAAGAGTGCGGGGAATTGTCAGCCCCACTAAAGTTGCTCTCATGATAACAACCTGCTCTTATGGTAACTAACCCACTTCCCACTTTGTGGGATTGAGTTACTCTAACACAGAGATTGCAAGTTTGTGCCCTTGACCTTCCCACTTAGCTAAAATGCAACCTTAGGTCCTCCTCCATTCAGTACTATAGGCCAGGAGTCAGCAAACCACGTTTGACTCACAATCTGGTTTTGTGAATAAAATTTTATTGAGACACAGGTATTTGTTTATGTATTATCTATGGTTGCTATAGTGGTTGCTTTGTCACTGTAATAGCAGAGTTAAGTAGTTGTCATAGAGACCACATGGCATGCAAAGCTCAAAATATTTACTATCTTACCCTTTACGGAAAAGTTTGCTGACCATTGATTGGGGGCAGGTGGTCATTTCAAATAGTAGGATCTGGCAGATGAAATGGAGCCTGTTTGGCTTCCCTGGTCTAACATGTCCTAGTAGCCATTCATTACAGTTTTCATTAGCAATATTAGCATTCAATACAGTCTCTGACCAGGAGGTTAGTGGAGATAGAGATTATACAGATATAAATAAAGGAATAAATTCACAATGTTAGAGGGTATGTACACTATTTATTCTCTTGACTGCATATGACCTTTGATTAGAGTGGTGATTTAGGAACCTGGGCTTTCTCACTAGGTAGATATTACCTCTTTAGATGATTACACTGGTAAATTTCAACTAAAAGAAAAAAAAGACAACGAAAAAAGAAACAATCAAGATTGCTTTCTTTCTAAGTTGGCATTTATTAAATGTCTTCAATCAAACTGGACAATGGCTACTGTGAAAGACCATTGGTCCAAGTCAAAGTCGTAAGAAAAATCCATAGGTCATAGCTTCAGATCCACAAGATCAACACTGATACCAGAACTTCAACTTTTGATAGTGTTCCAGATTAGAAAAATCTGATATCTCAAAACCTTAGGAGGAAGTTACTGAGTTGACTGTATCTCTAGCTGAAAATGCCCTTAAGCTGCCTCAATTGTATACCATGACGGACAGTTGCTGGATCTGCTAATCTAATGCTTTGAGGGATATTGCTTGCTGTGTGGCAAGTACATTCTTAATTGCCTAACTAGCTTCTCCTAGTTCTCAGCGACTCAAGGCCAGTAGCATCCCCTCTAGAGATGTTTCCCAGATCCCCTTTCCTGGGCTTCCCTCTGTCATGGGCTCTCCATGTCATGTAGTGCTCATTTAGTTCCCACCTCCTCCAGTCAACTAAACTGGGTTTTTTATCTTGGTGTTCTCAGTACATAGCATAATGTCAAGTGCACAGATGATGTTTGAAATACATTTATCAAAAGAGTTGCCACCTTTTTCCAGAGGCAGAGTCCTGCAAGGTTTGCTCTTGTGGCTTCTTCATTAGCAAAGGAGTGTAATGTAGTAGGAGTAAGTGACTTCTTGTCTTCTTTCAAATAAAAGGGGGAAAAAGGGAATAATGCATTAAATACAATGCATGCAACTCAGGTTATTGGGATTCTGGGTGCTTTTTTTTTTTTTTAACTTTTATACTTGTTATGATTTAGATATGAGATGTCTCCTAAAAACTCACATGTGAGACAATCCAAGAAGGTTTAGAGGTGCAATAATTGGGTTATGAGAGCCTTAGCTAATCAGTGCATTAATCCCTGATAGTGATTAGATAGGTGGTAGGTGTAGGCAGGTAGGGTATAGCTGAAGGAGAGGAGTTCCTGGGGGTATGCCTTTGAGATTTATATTTTGTGGTAGTGGAGACAGCTCTCTGCTTCCTGGTGCTAGTCCTGACCTGCTTTCCTCTGCCACACTGTTCTTCTTTGATGTGCTGCCTCATCTCGGGCCCAGAGCAATGGAGCCAGCTCTCTATGGACTGAGACTTGTGAAACCGTGAGCACCCAAATAAACTTTTCCTCCTCTAAATTTGTTCTTGTAGGGTTTTTGGTTACAATGGGTCAAAAGCTGACTAAAATAATGCTTTTCTATTATTTTCTACATTTCCTATATGTATTGTTGCGAGTGGTGCTATTAATAATTATTTGTAGGCGGAGTGTCTTTAAATGCAAGCATATATTCCATCACACCAATTAATGCAAAAAGTGTTGGTTGTGCTGGAGTACCCCAACTAACATTCAATGTGCACTAATTAAACACTATCCTAGGGCAACCAGGAGCCCCAAAATACCTCCGATGCCACACGACTTCTCTTAGCTGAAGAGCAGACGTTGTCTTTGTCTGGTGGTTCTCTTCAGCAGAGGGCTGGACATCAGGGAATGGTGGAGTTGGTCCAGGGATGGACAGCAAGGTGACCAGTCTCACTGATGTCCCTGGAGCAGAAACCCCCAATGTGGCAGAACAAGCAGTTTAAATACAGTTCCAAGTTGGTGGTGTATCCTGGTAATTGGTTACACCCATTGAAAATCAATGTCCACATTTATGTCCAGTGAAATGATGTAATTACAACTGGACATGTTCTTTGGGCATGTCCATGAAGCTGTGCTCCCTATCAGTTGTAACCAGTCATTGTTAAGCATGCTTATGGCTAGTGGCCCTTATAACTCCTTATCTATTGTGAGCAGACATGACTAAGCATGTCAATGGCTGTTTTTCCTTATGGCCAGCAACTTAGTGAGTCCCAGCATGTCCAGGCATGTCTATGTCATATGCTTCCTACAGGTATATATTTTTATTTTTACAATGGAAAAACAGATATTAATGACAGTTTAAAACAGTAAAATAAAATGAAAAAGATATCAGACTAGTTATTTATTATAAAGTTAAAACCTTTAAGTGTATTAGACTAAGCATGTTAATCAGTTTTAATATTCTACATAAAATATGGGTAACTAGGAAACAAAAGTAGCCTCTGTCTAACTTTATGAAAGTTACATAATGATGCTGAAACATTAGGTTGGTTAGAATGAATACTGGGATTGCAAGCATTGGTTTGGCTTAGTGTTAACTCTAGAGTGGGTTCCTGCATTCAGCTTGCTTTTTCCTCTTTATCTTAACATGCACAGATAGACAGTTCTGAGAACTGTCCTTATAAAGTTTCTAAGTAAACTGGATAGTTGAAAATTCCTGCCTTTTTTACCTCCAATATCATAGCTCTTTGGTGATTCATTCTGAAAATATAGGCTGGGTGATGTGCCATTAACCTTCATCAGTTGACATAAACCCTAGTTCTGTTACCCAGCCTTGCTGAGATATAATCACTTTAATTTTTCTTCTGTAAATCCTTAACAAAAACAGAATATCTAAATATTTTTTCATCTCGTAGGGAAGAGATAATGGCTCTTTCTCATTTCTGTAGGGATTTAATCTCTGAAGCAGGGAGGGAGTCTTAGTGTGACTTGATGAATCATAGCATTTGTCTTCTGAAAGTTTTCTTCATCATTATTTGCCCTACTGGGCTTGTTAGTAATTTTTTTCTATGTGCTTGCTAGTGTTTTGAGACCTTTGCATCTCCCAGTGTCTAAGGAGGTAATTCTCTATTATCATTTTTCAGAAGAGAAAACTAAAATTCGAAGGGATTAAGTGACTTCCTTAGCTGTAGACAATGTCTGCCCATGTACCGTGGAGTGGAGGATGAGTGGAAAAGCACATGTGTTCAGAATAGACCACAGAGCTGCTGGATTCAGGACACTGCCCTCTCCACCTCTGAACCTCTTAAAATCCCTCTTCCCTCCGTGCCCCTTTCCTCTCTTAGTCCTTTTCCACTCATTGCTTGGTAATTGACTCAACCTGCCCCTTCTCAACATCTTACTTTGCTTGTAGGAATGGAGCCTAAGAGAGCTGGGGACTGGGGACAAGTCTATGCTGGATCTTGAACAGTTTATTATCCATGGTCTGAATGTATTGGGAAGAAGTTGATCCCTTTTTCATTTCCCAGCACTGGACTTGTGCTGGGTAGCCAGCAGAGAAGTCTTTCAGCTCTTTCTCATTTGCTCAGGTCTTTTTGTCTCCATTAGGGTGATGTTAATAAGGTAGCTTTGGGGCAACTATCCTCCCCCGATGGTTTTGGTTCCCATTCCTCTGTGAACACATTCACTCACTTCCTTACTCAACCAATAAATACTGTATGTCAGGCACTGTTTTAGTCACTAGTGGTACAATGGCCAACAAGAACAAGTCTGTGATTGTGGAGAAAGAAAGAGGAGAGGAGAGGATGGCTAAGGAAACATAAAGTTCATGTTGTGGAACACAAGGGAAATGAATGGGGACTTGACAGAGTATCCCAGAAAGATGGTTCTTTATACACTGTTGTCTGGGAAGACCACTCTAAGGTGTTAACTTTTGTGTTGAGACCTAACAAAGGTTAGGTCTCAAGTGTTCCAGGACCTAGAAAAAGACTGCACACGTTGTGGAATAGGAACATTCTCAGAGGCAAGCTTGCCTTGGGTTGAAAAAGAACCAGAGTAGTTGGAGCAAAGTGAATTGTGTGTGTGAGTGATGGGACCAGCTTGTTGGCAGCCACTCCTGGTCAGGATACACTGGTACAGTCACACTAGCTGTTCACAGCGAGCATCCATTCCATTGGTCAATGTCTCATGTTAGATATTTTTCCTCTCACCCTGCTCCTAGGTCACGGCAAGGACAATGGTACTGTAAAAGCATGTTTTTCACATCTTCTCAGGGGATGGCACTACACGAGATGTCAATATCTGAGGAGCTTTCACCCCTGAGAATGTGAGCTGGAGGAGTGCATAGTTTGTCCCTGTTCTTGTTCTGACCTTCCTGCTTATCCAGAATCATTCTGCATTTCCTTTGGCAGCCTGCACAGCACTTAACTTCCACCATACAAATTAGTATTAATCTATCAAGAATTCTAGGCCAGCCTGTTTTTGTCCCCATTAACCTCTGGCTAGCCCCACACTTCTCCAATAAAAAGAGCTCCATTTCCTAATCAATGGTCACTTCCCAATGGAAATCATAATTATGGGTATGCAGCATTTGGTTAGCATACATGGCTTTTATGAGCGTGATTGATAGAAGTAAGGCAACAGGACAGGGTGGGAGATGATGGCAGTAAGGCAAACAAGAAGACCAATGCTGAATTTACTGTCATTCCCACTTGAAAGAACAAAAGAATCACCATAGGTGAATGATCAAATTAGAGTGTCATCAAATTTCAGTAAATTCAGGAATTTCACAAAAGATAACCAGTTGTTTTGCTCGCCTTATTTTGTACTTTATGTAGGGTGGCCATATACTTTATTGTTCAAATAGGGGTACTTTTGAGAGTGGAGGGAGCTCTGTTAATAATTATGGCATGAAAACAGACATGAACTGGTGGGAGGTCACCCCAGGTCTTCAGTGTTATATATCATGCAGTTATTTTATTTCTATATTATTTCTATTATTATATTTTCTGTATTTGGTTATCATATGACAAAACCTCTTATATTATAATCAGCTACAGTAATTCCATCATCTTATGAACCGAAAGATAAAGTTGCAAAATTTCCTTCCCAACAGATGACTTTTTCATGTGTTTATTCCTAGTTTCTGGACCTAGGTCAAAGTGCATAACCTCAATACAACCTGGAAGCTCTCTCTGATCAGAAAAGTAATAGAGATGTCTTGAATCTGTACGCTTCCCTTGTGCCATAGTCATTCCATTGCATGAGGAAAACACCTGTGAAAGGGGCATGGTGGAGGTGGGATGGAGATAATTTTCCTGATGATCTTTGGGCAGACCACCCACTAGTACAAATGAAAACAGAGAAGAATTTATTCTCAAGACAAAAAATAATTTGCTAAGTGAGAACCTGTTGTATGTGCTCATAAGAAATGGACAGTCTTGCATGAATTGGAAGAAGGAGATGAACACATTTTTTTGCTATTGACATCATTGAAGAGAAAAATATACCTTGAATATCCTCAATTGGCAAGAATAATTCTTTCTGGAAGACCTTTTTAAAGCCTTGGCTGAATGTTTGTTTGCTTACTTGGTTAAAGAGCACAACACCTTTGGATAAATTTAACTTTGCATTTTGTCTTCCTGAACTAACTCATATTTAAGCTAAACCTGATCACTCCAGTTAAAGATGTCCTTCAGGACTAGAATGTAGCTCGTAGTAGAGGACATGCTTCTATGTGGGAAACCTTGGATTCAAACCTCAGCACAAAACAAAATAAACAAGCAAAACCATCAAAAAAAACCCCCACAAAACCAAAACCAAAAACAAACCCTTTTCAGATCCTGAATCCCCAATGAATCTGTCAATAAGAGACTCTTTCAATTAGAGTGAGGTTCTTAATGATGCAAACTCACCCTAAACAGGACCTGATGGTACATCTTTTCTGAGAACAATTTATTTTCTTTAATGTGAGAAACTGACTGAGGCATGCTGTGAGGAAAATATTTAGTTAGATGATTTAGATTAACAAAGTATCTTACACCACAATCCCCTAGGAGGGTTTTAGCAAGCCATGTCAACATACTATGTTGTTGACATTTACAGGGAAGCTCACCTAATCCTCCAATGACCCCTCTCCTCCTGCCTGGCCCCAGCCTGCTGATGGTTCCTAGTCTTTCCCATTATACCTGTGATGAAAATAAGCCTTCTCCAGTATTTTTAGAGCTGTTTGCACAATATTCAGACTCTATACTGAGTTCAGTGCAGCTCTGTCTGGAAGTAAATATTCCTAGGAAAAAAATAAATAAAACAGGGATCTAGTTGCAGTTTCATTCTGTGGAAAAATAACAAATTATCCACTGTGAATCCCAGGGATGAAGGTTTTAGGAAACTCTACCCTACAAGTGTTTTGCTACCTAGACCAGTGCTGCCTAAATAACATATAATGTGAGCTCCTTATGTGATGTGAAATTTTCTCATTTAAAAAGTGAAATTAGTTTTAATAATTTATTTAATTTAGCCCAATTCATGAAAAATATTATCATCTCAACATCTAATCAATGTGAAAAATATTAATGAGATATTTACATATTTCTCTATAGTTAGTATTTGAAATCTGGAGTATATTTCAATCCTGACAAGCCACATTTCACATTTTCGAGAGCCACATGTGACTGTGATTACTGCACTGGACAGGACAGTGCAGATTTAGAGTTAGACCTTTGTTACTCTCAATGTGGCCCATGACAGATACCACCCCATGAGCTGTTTGGCATAGGTCCATACAATGAGGTAAGTTCAGAAATGTAGCGGAAGTGTTTTAAAATGTTGATAGCAATTCGATATTGTCATGACATCCAAGCATGGGATGATTTTAAAAGAAATCTGTTCTTGTTGAATGTGACAGAAAATTAGTCTGCATTTGAATGGGGAAACTGACTCTTTTTCACAGATAGCTTGGGAAGCCCTGGGCTAGATCTTCCATCCCCCCTGCCCTGCACTTCTGAACCTCAGATTAGCAGGGAAATCTGCAGAAATGGATCCCTTGCAAAGTCATTAGCACATCTTCTTGTCCACCTGTGGCTCTACTCTGCTTCTTATCTTCCCACTGTTTCATGATATATAAAAGGTGGGCCACCTCTTTTTTCTTAGGAAACCCTTGATTATTGGTTCTCTTAGATGATATATCCATCTCCCTCCCACCTTCTAATTTTGGCTAGTGAATAGCATGTTCAAAGTGAATTAATGTAGGAAGGGTATCTGATGACAGGATGGTCAGCAGGGAGAGAAACATCATGTATAGAATTCAGATGAGAGGGAATAGAGCCTGCACAGGGGCGGTGGTCAGGTAGTAGAGAGGAGGGGAAAGGATGAGAAATGATTAAGAGGGAAACAATGACAGCATGTGGAGTGTGAGAGAGGGAACAATTTATGCTGAATCCCAGGCTCCAGCAATGGGATTCCAGAGAGGACCAAATCCATCTGGATGTCTCCCGAGCACACAGAAGTTAAAGTCAGCACATCTAACATGAGCCAGTTCCCTCCTCCTCTCCTAGTCCCTCTGCCCATCTCCGGCTTCTCCTTCTGCCTGCCATTCTGTGAGAGGATCACCTTTCTACCAGTTGCCTGGGCTCAAAACCTGGAGTCACCTTTGCTTCCTTTCTTCTATGTCCCTTATCTTGGGAAATCCTATAGAGTCTATTTCTGTGGACTTTCTTCCAGCCTCTCATATATATTCACATTCCTTAGCAACCAGCTAGTTCAGACTCATTGCCTCTGGCCAGGCTTTAAAGTCTTCTTGGTGTGTCTCCTTTGAACAGCCTGTCCACGCTCCAAACCACATTGCATGTCACTGCCAAGTCATCTTAAGAAACAGCTTCAAGCCTGCCTTTCCTCCCCGAGAGCTTCAATGTCTGTTCTTTGACTAGCTCCTTCCTGGTATTCAGGTCTCTCCATGATCTGTCTCTAAGAGATGGTTTAAGGCTTGTCTTCTACCCAGTTTTCTTGAACTCTCTGCTTATGGGACACTGTGCTAGATCCTGAGAGTGCAGCCCCAATTTATCGGAGACCACAAAAGGAAATGCAAGGGTCACTGGTGGACATGGAAAGGAGCTTTAACTTGATGCAAGGTTCTTATGAAGCTGATCCCTAAAGAATTTTTTAGGAATTAGACAGAAAGCCCTAAGATGTTAGAATGTGGCTCATCCTTGTCTTGCCTAGAAGATAAGCAAGTTAGTGGCTGAATTACAAACCAAATGGAAAAACTCAGATGACAGTAGAGAAGGCACAAGGCAACTATCTTAAGAAGGTGGGACTTAACTTTAAGGGCAGTGGAAAACTATAAAAGAGTTTAAGCAGGGATGTGAAAAGATTGGCTTTAAAAAGGCAACTGCTCTAGCTAATACAGGCATTAACTATTGGTAACCTCTTTTTCCCTAAGACTTTCTCTTACTAAAGACTTTAAACCTATGTTAGTTTTTATCTCCATGTGAGTTAAGAATTCCAAGGGTTATTTTTTAATAAGCCATTTCATATAACATCTCTTTTTTCTGTTGAAATTCAGCCCATTTTTGCCAAACCCAGATCCAGTTCATCTTTGGAAGAATTGTCTGAAATGTCAGGAGGTTTGCCTGAATCCCACCATTAAACCAAATCAACTTTCCTTATCCCTTAAACCAGGATTACTTTCAGATCTAAAATTGAAATTCTAGGATATCAAAGATCTCTGTCTTTTTTAAATTCTGAGGCTGCATCATTGATAGGTCATGGGCACTCATCAGTCTACCTTGTATTAGAACAGGATGTGCATATGCCTTAGTTCCCCCGCCTAGATTGGGATTGCAGATGATTAGTTTATGCATCTGCCTCACATCCTCACCATCTTTTCCTACACCCTCACCATTTTTTCCTGGTGTTAGGAAAGTGTCTCCTTCAGAGGAGGAGCTTGATTGGTGTTTAATTAATTCCTACCCCTTGAGAACCACCCTCCACTATTTTAGGCCACATATGATACCCCTCCTTTGTCTATTGGGCTGAACTGCAATCCTCCCAGCCTCTCCTAGTGTTGTCCACAGTAACCTGCCTGCAGGCACTCTGCAGGGAAGACACAGCAGCCAGGGAGAGTGCTCTCTGCATTCTGTCCATCGGGACCCTAAAAGCTCTGGCAGACTCTTCTCACCCACCCTACGTCTCTCCCACTATGGAGGAAGGGCTGGAATGCTTTCCAGATTCAGACCAAGAAAAGCAGTGAAGGATGGGTTCATCTCTGCATAGTGCTTTCTCAGTTCCCCACTTGGTGAGCTGGGGAAGGGAAGGTCTGCTTCCTGTGTGCCTATGTGTTTTCTTAGCCCACACCTCAGAACAGGCTTTCTTTGGTCCAAAAGGTATCACAGCTGTGATACCTTTTGTGATAGTGCATGTGTGGTGGAGGCAAGTGGGAAGTAATGGCTTTTGTCAAGGAGTCTGTCCTCCGCCACATCTGTGTCAGCTCCCCTTGCTGGGGCTTGTTCCCCTCACTCCTTGCGGGAAGGACTGTCAAAGGATGTCAGGATAAATTCTCTGCTCCTACTTGTGCCTTTTCTTTTTTTTCTTCTCTCTCTCTCTCCTTCCTCTCTTTTGATTCTGTCTTGATGTCATCTCTTCAAAGTATACTACCTGTAAAATATTGATTCACAGCAGGCTGCATCTGCCAGGATCAGATTTCTTTTCTGCTGGCAGCAGTAATAAACTACCACAGACACCGCAGACCTGGTGCCAGCTTCATCACCGCTTCGCACACACACCCGTCTGTCTTTTGCCTGACTCTACATAATAAAACAGCTTCCAGAGACATTTCAGAAGGAGGGAGACCAAGCAACAACCAGTGGGGACATAAAAGAGCCAGGGGCACCTGCAAAGAAAGGATGTAACAGGTCTCTCCTAAGCAGCAGATGAATCAGAAGCTTCCTGGTTTCCTAAGAGCAACTGGAAAAACAGCAAAGGAAAACAAAGCCACCCAGTTCACTGCCAACAGGAGGGTAATCTCTGCAGCCCTCCACCTCCTGCTCTTCCTCCTTTCCCCCATCATCTTAAGCCAGCTTGCGGGAGTGTACCTGGAAGCAGTAACTTAGGAGCCTTGCTGAGTATATCATACCTAGAGGATGATCTTATGTAATAGGGGGCATGAATTTGTTTGCATGATGATAAGAGAATTAACAGAGAGGTGGTGTGGTAGGGCAGTTAAGACCCTGGACTGTGGAGCCTGAGCCTGGGCTTGTACCTGGCTCTGCTGTTTATCATTCATGTGATTTGGTGTAAGTCACGACACTCACCTATGTCTCACTTTATTTGTTGGCATAATAGGATTGTTACTGTGATGAAGGAAATTTATTGTTGTAAGGCATTTAAAATACAGTCTGGCCATACTGCTATTGAAATATTTATTTAAATACATACATGCATACAATTTCCCTGTTGGGAATCAAAAGTCCCTGTTTATGGGAACGGTGTAGGCATTATTACCTTTTGTGGATGTAGTACATCTTCCTGGAAGTACTCCTGGGCATATGGGCAGCTGGGACATGAGCAAACACCTCAGGGAGCTGCAGAGGTCTCCTCTCACCTTGTCTACAAACGTGTGCTTGTTCAAAGGTGTCCCACTCTCTGAGAAGGTGACTTTGTATTCGGAAGCTCAGCAGCTGTGGGAAGAGTTTTCTGAACCTCAGTGGTGTGTGTCTCTGTCATTTGTGTGCTGGTTGGGGGGAGGGAACTATTCAAAAGAGAAGCGGCCATCCGAAGTCAGTAAATCCGTCATCAGAGATGACAGCTGTGGGTTTGCATCCTTGTTTTACTGCGACTTTGAGCAAGTTGGTGAAGGTGGCAGTGGCATCCAGCTCTGGCCTGTGAAGAGTTATGATTTTCTACTGTATTAAGCTACTGAAGGGACTCTGCCACTTAGCACCCTCCGGGGAGCCTTCGCTTTTGCAGTACAGGGAAATTTACCCCTTGTGACCAACTGTTAAGCTTCCTTTGAAGCCTCTTTTAATTCAGATTTGGTTCAGCTCATGATGGCTTCAGAGTCAGTGGGGAAAACATTCATGATATGACAAACTAGCAACCTGTATTTTTTACGTACTGTTAGAGAAATCATGGGTCTTTTATACTTGTGTTCTTTTGCTTTTGTTGGGAGAGATGTCCTTTGAGACCCCTCAGCTCCTCACTTTATATTCTTTCTCCTCTTCAAGCCTCAAAGCCTCTCTGCACTGTAGCAGGTTCACTTTGATGAGGCAGGCTGGAGAAAGTTTCCTCTGAAGCCTGCCAGAGTCAATGGTCTGCTATAGAAAGAGAGACTGTAGAGTCAAGTGAAGCATCCATCCATCTGCTGGCGGACTCTGCTTCTCCAGAATGAGGAGCTGTTTCCATTCCCCTACAGGCTCTGAAGGGCACTACAATCTCACCAGTTTCATGTGTGCCCAATGTGCCCAGCCTCTCACCTTGGCATACTCCGTAGAACTGTCTTGTTCTTTCTGCCAGGATCCTAAAGTGTTGTTTGTATACCTTCTTAGCTACAGAGCAGGAGTTTAGCACCGTGCACAGCATCTCTGGATGTCCAATGGTGGGACCTTGGGAGACATCAGGATATCTGAGCACAGACGGGTGAGTGAGGTTGTGGCAGGAAGACATAAGGTCTAAACTTGATTCTGAACCAGCTTTGCAAAATCATGATATGGAGAATGATTATAAACCGGGTGCAGTGGCGCAAGCCTGTAATCCCAGCACTTAGGGAGGCTGAGACTGGAGAATCTCTAGTTCAAAGCCAGCCTCAGCAATGGTGAGGCACTAAGCAACTCAGTGAGACCTTGTCTCTACATAAAACACAACATAGGGCTGGGGATGTGGTGGCTCAGTGGTCGAGTGCCCCTGAGTTCAATTTCCAGTACCAAAAAAAAAAAAAAAAAAAGAGAATGACTATCTCCTACAGAAAGGGAGGTAAAGAGGGCTATAGGGGAGGTGATGGGAGGGCTATTTGGAAACCACAAATAGGAAGCAAGCAGCATGACTAATTGGCTGGGCTTGCAGCTCAGTTCTGCAGTTGTATGGTCTTGAGCAAAATGACTTTACCTCTCTGTGAGTTTAGTGCTTCATCTTCGTAATGGGTTGTTATGAGGATTGATTGTGTTAATCCATATGAAGTGCTTAGCACAGAGGCTGGCACAAAGAAAGCCTCAGATTAGTGTTAGTAACCTGTTATTATAAAGAAGTTTTGTAGAGTAAGGAGTTCCTTGGGATATAATCCTTTGGGAACACTATGGAACATCCATTGAAAAGGGATATTTTAAAGGCCAAGTGATAAAGGACTTAAAAGTCACTCTTGGTTTTTAGCCATCAGCAAAATTGTCTACATTATTCTTCCTAAATACAGCCCCTATTAAGCAGTAAGAATTTATGAATACTTGTTAGATAAGCAAATATTGTGTTAATAGGCCTATCTGTGAGCTCAAGGAACATAAATAGCCAAAATTTTCATCATCAGCTCTGCCAATCTGATTACAACTTTGTTGCTGCTTTCAATAAAAAAATAAAAAAAATATGTTGTCCACTTCATTCTTTTTCATACTTGAAGCCTGGGAGTCTGTGTTAATTTGCATAGCTTGGTTAACTTACACCATGTCAAGTGTTTCCTGTTTATTTATTTTAACCAATAGTTACTTTGAATCTTCCGCTTCACTGAGTGCTGTGGTTTAGTCTTTACCTTCATGATCTGAAAGAGAACAGAATAGACTAGAACACACTGTGGAAGTGTTCAGGCAGATACATAGAAGCTATTATGTAAATACAAAGGAGGAGAGCTTTATCCACCCTCTGAGCTGTGGGAGGCGGGAAGCCAGGGAAGATTACCTAGAGATGGTGGCATCTGACATTCAATGACTAAGTGGACACTATAAGAAAGAATGTCTGTGGGTAGACTAAATACACAATGAAGTGTACTCTGTTGCAAAGGGATGAAAATCCTAGGATGAGGAAGTGTGCTTCAGCATTAAGCCTTGCAAAATATAAACAAAGACATATCTTGGCTGAGCTTCCCTACTATGAATCCCCTGAATTTTAAAAGTAATCCGGTTCTAAGACTATTCTACTGGAAGGTCAATGAGATTCGTAAAGAAGAGTGATGGGGGAAAATGAGTCTTTCATGACTAACTACAGTTCCAGTTTCTGATGGCAGGAATTCATTAAGAAGGCAAGCATGTTGTGTAGAGCATTTCTTCATAGTTTCCATGAGAGAGTGAGAGAGAGAGAGAGAGAGAGAGAGAGAGAGAGAGAGAGAGAGAGAGAGAGAGAGAGAGCGCGAGCGCAGTTAATTTTATACTGGCTAATATCCATCAAAGGAGAACAATGCCAAGAGTTAAATAAAAGTATCTGTAGATCGCTTATTAATAACAAATTGCTTGGATAATAAAAGCCATTTCCTTCATCCATAAATGAAGACAAAGGTATTTGAGTCACAAAGAAGTTGGTTCAGGTAATGGGTAGCATCCACAGTGGTAAAAAGAAATGACACAGGATTGGAAAGCAAAGGGAAAACTCATTTGAAGAAGGAGGAGAATCAATAATGTTAGCTAGCATGTTTGTTCATCTGTAAAATGAGGGGTTTGGGGCTGGAATAAATCCAAGGTTCTTGCCAGCTTTGACTCATTGTAGACTTATAGATCCAATCAGGTATAGACAAGCAATAGAGGGAACTCCTGGCTTATTAATTAAAACTTCTTATGCCTTTCCTCTCAAGAATTGAAGGTTTCATACATAATGCTTTAAAAAATTCCAGGGCATTTTTTTAAGAAAAAAATATAATGAATACAGACAAAAATAAACAGAAAACAAGTAAAAGAAGTGTCACACCATCAAACTAATACTTGAGCACATATGCTATTTTCTCTGTGAATGAGCTATGTGGAAAGTTCATTAAATCCTTGGAATATTGAGAAACATTTAGTACACCATTTCTTTGCTGAACTAATGAGTAGCCCCAAAACTCCAAAGAGCAGAAAATTTTAGGAAAGTGCAATAGCTTATAGTCATGATGCAGCTTTGGTATCAAAAGAATCTGCTTCAAAATGAAAAACCAGTGCATGTCATGGGTTTCTGAAAATTGTTATATTCATTTGAACACTTTGGAAGAGGGAGATGTTCAGCAAAATTCATACATAATTCTCAAACCACAGGGTGTCACCGGAAAGAGGTTGTCCAACCATGGACACCATTATCAAATCCCTTTCCTCTTGGTAGGATCATGTGACTATTCTTGCAAATAGACTATTAGTGGAGTAAAGTACACAATGTCTTGGCATTGGGTGTTAATAATAGATTATGTTTTCATCACAGTCTTTGCTTGCACTCTTGGCTGGATGCAGAGGACTCAACAGCCCTAGGGGATGGCAGAACCCCAGAATGAATGAAACCTGGATCTCTCACACTTGGAGGAAATCTGCCAGTCTTCCAGAAACCTCACATAGTGCTGTTAAATGAACAAGAAATAAACTATTGAACTTCTGGAGATTTATTTGTTATAGTAATTACCTGATTGATGTAGGCACCAAATTCCCTTAGTCTTGTACAGGATGGCAAATTAGTTCCTTAGAGAGAAATATACATACTCTGATTTATGCATGATGGAGCCCCAAATCCTGACATATCCTGTCCTAATGCTATGAAGAAAGAGGAATCAGTAAACCCTTTCTATGATGTTAAACTCTGTGAAACAACTAGAATGTCCCATCTTTCTTCTCATCTGATTCAAAGTGAGATATCATGCTTCAGATAGTCAAACATCAAAGAGTTGCTTCTTGATAATTGCCAGCCTGATCCCAGAGAGAAACACAAATTCCTGGCATTTGATTGGTCATATTTGATGGAAGGGGACAAGTATAATTTGTATGTGGTGGGGGAAAATATTATTAGGACTCTGGGAAATCACAGAAAATTCCATTCATTTTTGTATTTACTCCATGAAAGTAAAAACAAACCATGGGATCTTTGACTTCCAGTAGCCACATTACATTTTCTGTTTATGGCTAGCTAGCATTGTAAAACATAGTGGACCAAATGACACATGCAATAGATACATCTGCTGGTTAAAGAAATTTCCCACTGATATATAATCTTCTCTGTTTTGATTAGTCATCCATGTTCTTTGTAGTCGCTTACAGTTAGTATACTCTTTAAGGACTGAGTGAAAGTAAAAACAATGGATAAACATTGTCATGCGGTCTTAAAGACAGAACTCTATATTCTCATAGTCATACAAATAGTGCCATTGTAAAAATTAATTGAAAATTGATTATAACCCAAACCGAGCATGGGGAAATTCATCACTGTGTGGCAAAACAGTTCAACTTGTGTGATGAAAAGATGAAGAAAAAAAGCAGTTAAGGTCAGGATTTTTATCTCAAAATATGAAGCATATAAGACAGGAGGATCACAAGTTCAAAGCCAGCCTCAGCAATGGTGAGAAGCTAAGCAACTCAGTGAGACCCTGTCTCTACATAAAACACAAAATAGGGCTGGGGATGTGGCTCAGTGGTCCAGTACCCCTGAGTTCAATCCCTGGTACCAAAAACAAAACAAAACAAAACAAAACAAATATGGAGCATAGTACCTATTTTGGGCAAAACTAATAAGAACCTCCCTCCTAGGGCAGAGGTGAATATTTCCAGATACTTTTGTGTTCTAAACACCTCAAAACATCCTTACTCCCTTTCTGGGATGATTTTTCATGCGTGTTTGGTTCATAGAAAAGCTTTATCAGGCAATGACTGCTTCACTCAACTCTTTGTGTAAAGAAGATTAAATATTAAATCTTTGTTCTTTGAACATCTCCAAAGCAACTCAGTACCAATTTTAATAGGCTCTTAAAATTTTATTTTGATTTCTTCTTTTAAAGATTGGAGTTACCTAGAAATAACAAGTTCTGCAGGGCCAGGACTACATGAAGGAATGAGGTGCTAGGGTTATAAAATTTAAGAACTCATTCACTTTTGCTCTGCACTTGTTCAACCCTTAGAGGTCCCCCTTAAATTGTGTGCCCTTGCCACTTGGCTCATCTCCCTAGTTCTATCCTTGATTTCCACAGATAAACTGTTGTGGAAAGTGTACATCGGAGATACACAGAGTAACCTGTGACTGCTCTTAGTTTCTGAGTTTGGTATGTGGTAGTAACTTCTTAATGAGAAATGCAGGGAAATCCGCTCCAATGTCAAGGTGAATTCCTGCTGAGCAAATGACACCGGGAAGAAAAGCTCCTCTTTTGGTCTTTGCTTGAATAATAATAATAATAAAAAAGATCTATAATTGGATTTCCTTAAAGACTAGGAGAACTAACATCTTTATAACTTTTCAGATTGAAAGGTAGTCCTTTTGAATTCTATTAACTTTGCAGTCTACATTTTTTAGAAAGTAAGATTATGTAGCTTCTGAAGGAACTCAGGAAAAATGAAGTGAGCAATATTTGCATTCACAAGTTATTCTGTGTTGGCAGATTGTCATCTTTTGTAGAAATATCACAATTTTTCAAAAGGATCACTTTGAAGATAAAGAATTATATTTAATCATATTTTTTGTTAATAAAAAGTCATTTTGAATGCTCACTTTGACAGTCAAAGATCCCATTGCCCTTTCATATGGTACAGCCCACTTTAGGTAACCACATTGCAAACGAGGACACCATCCCCCTCTCATCTTTAACTCAGGGAAAACAATAGCCCACATTCACATCCCTGACTCTTAAAGTTTCTAAAGCATTGCTTTTAGCAGAAGAATGAGAATTTGATTCTCTAGGAAATTTTCATAGCCTGACATCTAAAGAAAGGGTAGCTAATAGCTACAGTATAAAAGAATAGCTAGAAAATTTTGTGGATAGACCAGAACACTGCTATTTTATAGTCCTACCTTAGTTTAAAATTCTAAGCCTCTACAACCTGTTACATGTGAGGAAGAGTTGACTATATTTTGGTCACAGATTAGAAGACAAGATCTCTGAAAACAATGCTTTCCCTTAATAGTTACAGAAGTTTTAAGAAATCAAGAGTAGTAGATTGAGGCTTCATTTTTAGACAATTATAGATGTTAAGATCATATGAAAAATTGTGGCAATTTTCCTATGTAACTAGACATAGTGATGTCATAGTCAAGGCTGAGAAGTGGTCATAAATGTAATAACTGTTTTGAATGCCTGGCTTATAGGTTATGATAAAATACCACCCTTTGTTTGTTTTTATTCCTTCTTTAAGATTTAGGTTTTGGAGGGACTCGTTCCCTGACCCTGGATGGAAGATCCCCTAATTTTCAAAGTCTAAGGTTGGTATCTGAGCTGAGGACCAGTTTAGGGGTTTGGATAATTATTTAATGTCAGTTTGAGATAATTATTTCATCACATTATGCTGAAAACAAAGTATATTAAAAATGAGACTTTGTTATACTAATAAAATAAATAATACAAATCTATAATTTAGACCTCCCATGTTCATGAATAGGCAGAGTTAATATTGCTAAAATGGCCATATTACCAAAAGCAATTTACAGATTCCATGTAATCCCCATCAAAATACCAATCACATTATTTAAAAAACAAGAAAAATCATTCATAAAATTTACATGGAAGAATAAAAGATCCAGAATAACCAAAGCAATCATGAGCTAAAAGAACAATGCTGGAGGTATCACAATAACCAACTTAAAATTATGCTACAGAACTGTAGTAACAAAAGCTGCATGGTACTGGCATAAAAACACAGAAAAATGGAATAAAATAGAAGACATAGAGACAAACTCACACAGGTAAAATCATTTATACTTGACAAAGATGACAAAAACATATGTGGGAGAAAAGATAGCCTTTTTGATAAGTGGTCTTAGGAAAACTGGATATCTATATTGTATAAGAATGAAACTAAATCCCTTTTTCTCACTCCGCACAAAAATCAACTCAAAGTGAATCAAAGGAATTGGATCTAGGAATTGGACCAGAAACACTGCAACTGCTAAAATAAAACATAGGGTCAACACTTCAACACATAAATGTAGGTGATGACTTCCTCAATAGAATTCATAATACAAGTGGGATGGCATCAAATTTAAAAGCTTCTGATTAGCAGAATTTAGAGCATGAAGAGTCAGCCTACAGAATGAGAAAATCTTTGCCAGCTATTCTTCTGAGGACTAATAACCAGAATACACAAAGAACTCAAAAAACTTAACACCAAAAATCAACCAAATCAATACATGGGCAAGTGAACTAAACACACTTCTCAAAAGAAGAAATACAAATTGTCAATGAATATATGAAAAAATGTCCAACATCCCTAGCAATCAGGGAAATGCAAACCAGAATACTGAGATTTAATCTCACTCCAGTTAGAGTGGGGATGGATTACTTAAGAATACAAATAACAATAATTGCTGGTGAGAATGTGAATGAAAAGAACACTTATACAATGTTGGTAGGATTGTAAATTAGTATAATTACCATAGAAATCAGTATGGTGATTCCTCAAAAAACTACGAATGGAACCACCATATGACCCAGCTATAACATTTCTCAGTATTTATCCTAAAGAATTAAAGTCAGCATACTGCAGTGATACATGGATACTAATGTTTACAGCAACATAGTTCACAATAATCAAATTATGGAACTAGTTTAAGTGTCTGTCAGTGGATGAATGGATAAAGAAAATGTGGTATATACACATTGGAGTTTTACTCAGCCTTAAAGAATGAAATTATGCAATTTACAGGAAAATGATGGAACTTGAGAGCATTATGTTAAACAAAATAAGCCAAACTCAAAATCAAGGGCCATAAGTTTTCTCTCATATGTGGAAGCTAGAGAGAAAAAGGAAGAAAAGGGGGCTGTCTCATAAAAACAGAAGGGAGACCAGTAGAGTAGAGGAAGGAGACCAGAAGAATAGAGGGGAAAAGGGAAAGAGGAGGGGCTGGGAATTAAATTGATCAAATTATACTGTTCTATTGTGGCCATGTATGAATGAGTAATGATCAATCTCATTTTTATTATAATACAACAATAAAAATTACAATTAATTGCTCAAATGTTGAACTGTTATTTTAAAAGTCTCAGTGAAGAGGTAAGAGTTCTTTCAGAGCTTTTGCCCCCATGCTAAGACCTTGACTTGACTTACTTCACTTTTACTTGCTAGCTGCTTTTCATCTTTACCAGGGTCAACATCGAGGGAGGGAGAAGATGTGAGAGGACTGGGTACTTTCTTGGTTCCTCAGAGTATCATCTCTGGGGACTTCTACCTTGAGGTTCTCTTGCATGGGTGGAAATGCTTATGATCTCTTCCTGGGCTCCTAGGCAGTGGTGGATCATATCTGTGTTCCTGTTGGAGTCTAGGGCCCAACTCCCTCGTGGCCTCCTTTGATTCAGATGAAACACTAACTCTCAGTGCAGATTGACTCTGGGAACTGTTCACTTTATCATCATGGGTCTCAGGAGTGCCAGGCACAACTCTTAGTGGCTCTGTTGTAGACAAAACTCTCATTGCACTTGAGGTGAAGAGGCCCTACCTCCAATGCAGGGAGGTCCCTCCAAATAAATCTCTTCATAAAGTCCTTTCTCCTTCTTTCCAACCCTTCTGCATCCTGTGTATAGAGATTTCTCTCACACTCACCTTAGAACCTGTTGTATTAGTGCCACAGTTCCAATTGAGGACGGAGAGCTCAATGTTGACATTGGAATCATTGAGAGATTTTCTATTAAGCAAATATAGTTTGATAAAATGTCTAAATGATTTAACAAATTTTTCTGCTTTAATATTGTCTATTTGGTAAAAAGTGTTCACTGAAGCCTGCTCTGTCCTAACTAGATATGCTGTGGTACACTCAGCTACATGATCTGGAGTGTGTCAATTCTCATTAATGTCCTTTCACACAAACATCTTCCCACATAGCTTCTAAGTGTGCAGAGACCTGTTCCCAACTGAACTGAACCTAGTCAGGACCCAGATATTGCCTATCTGTTGTACCCTGGCTGATTTTAGGCCATTGTTCCTAGCCCCTTATAAAATAGAGGGACTTTCTAAATGTTTTTTTCTTTTAAAGAGCAGTAAATTCTTCTCTCTGTTTTATACTATATTAAATCTATATTTCACACAAAAATAATTGAATAGCTGGGTGTGGTTGTGTGCACCTATACTCTCACTACTTGGGAGGCTGAGGTAGGAGGATCACTTGAGCTCAGGAGTTTGAGGCCAGCCTGTGCAACACAATGAAACCCTGCCTACGAAAAAAAATTTCATGGGGCTGGGGTTGTGGCTCAGGGGCGGAGTGCTCACCTGCATCTGTGAGGTGCTGGGTTTCATCTTCAGCACCACATAAAGTAAATGAAATAAAGGTATTGTATCCATCTACAACAAAAATATATATATTTAAAATTTTTTTATGGCTTTCCTCCTTTCTTCTTTCAGGTCTATCCTAGCCTGGCCCTTCCCTTCATCCCCGTTCTTCTTGTTCCTGCTCCTACCTTACCCTCTATACACACATGAACTCAGCCTCCTCTGAAAGGGGATCCTGTCAGGAACATAAATACCATGGCTATGTCACCTAAAGTTGTTATATACATGTTTAAAAAAGTAAAGTCTAGCCAGATGAGGTGGTGCACGCCTGTAGTCCCAGTAATTCAGGAAGCTGAGGCAGGAAGTTCATAAGTTCAAACCTAACCTCAGCAAAAGCGAAGTGCTAAGCAACTCAGTGAGACCCTGTCTCTAAATAAAATAAAAAAATAGAGCTGGGGATGTAGCTCAGTGGTCAAATGCCCCTGAGTTTAATCCCTGATTCCTGCCCCTCCCCCCAAAAGTAAAGTCTATTCTACCCTGGCCCTGTGTGTAAGAGCTTCAGGCTGTTCCCACTTAAGGCAGATTTGAGACCTCCTCAAGTGTGCAGACAGAGGACCATGAGAAGGAATTCAGGTATGTGGCACAGAAGAATTATAATCTAGGAACCCTGGAGGGCTACATTGGTAGCCAGCACCAAAGAACCTTCCTCCTTTTCTTTCTCACAGTTTTGGGGAGGTATGTTGCAGGTAGGACTCGGTACACTGGGGCTGAGAGAAACTGGCTGTTTCAGGAATGTTCTTGGATGGACTTTTGGCAGGTAGTAGGGGTTTCTGACTAAATTGTTCCCTCAGCACATCTGAATGGGAAGCGGATAGGTACTATAAAAACACAAGTAAAGAGAGGAGCCTAAGCATAGAATAAAATTTTAAACAAAATTAGAATTCAGTACATTAAGTATCCAGACCATGATACTCAATTCTGAGCACAAAAGCTTTAATGAGGGCAAAAATCTTAAGCGAAATATTTGTTTTGAAAGAAAAGGATGAACAACCCAAATGGAGTAGGATTTTTAAATCTTTTACTGTAGCAAGTCAATTCAACACCTCATGCTAGCAATGATGACAAAAATTTAAGTGGGATCCAGGCCCTACCCTCCAGAAACTTATAATACTGAGGACATTAACTGGTATGGGACAGTAAACAATTTATTGCTTTGAATTAAAATTAGTTCTTGGATCAGCAATGAAACTACTAATTTTCTATCATATGGTGAGCATGATAAAAGAAGGTACTTCTATTGTTATTAATTTCCTCTACCCAAAGAACACAGGAGATGTTAATAGCACAATAGCATCTAAAACCAAAAATCATTCAGCCTCTTTTATTCATGAGAGAGCACTGAAAATTTACCTGAGAATATGCATGTCCCTCTTGCCAGGCACTTTTTCCCATTATTATTTTCTAATTCTAACAGGATGCATCCTGTCTCTCTGATTTAAGCAAAAAGTTATTTCTTAAATCTCATCCTCAGGGCTTATTCTTTCATTTACTCTGTGAACCTAGTTTTGTGGCCTCTCGTGCAACCCCATTATCCATTCTGTAACTTAGCATATTGTTTTCCTCTCAAGCTTATCAATCTTACAGGTTTGGTGTAGAGCAAATTCATCTTTTTATCTAGCATAAAATTTTTTAGAATGAACTAGCACCTCATGTCCCAGTTAAGTGAGACTATTCCCTATAATATTGCCTCGTGCTTTTCTACCTCCATGCTTTTTTCTCTCCTCTCTTTTCTCTCCATTTCCAGTCACTTAAATCCTCCCAACTCTTGATGTCTGACACAAATGCTGACTTCCTGGTTACCTCCAATAGGTCTGCTCTGATTTCTCAACCGAAGGCAAACTTTTTTTGATGCAAATGTTTGTTGTGTTAGTCATTAATGCTGTCTACTATATTTGCCTCTCAGGCTTATTTTGGGCATGTAGTAAGAAATTCCTCCTTGCCCCTAAGCTCAAGTATGGACATAGCACACTTTTATTTGACAAAAAGTGAATGGAAGTAGCCTATATCATTTCCATGTGGAAGCTTGAAAGGTCACTATGTGCTGTGCCATGTTGTCCTTTCACTTTGCTAGGTGGCCCGTGATATTCCAGATAATGGCTGCTCTGCTGACCTAAATTGTACAGTGAGAATTATGATGATGTGGAACTGAGCTCCTAGTCACCCTTCAATAAATGTGTAATATGAACAAGAACTAAACTTTCATTGTTTAAGCCTTTGAGATTGTAAAGCTGTTGTTGTAGCAAATCCTGGTTTATTCTAACAACACCTGTACATGATGTTAATGTCTCTTTTTATTTAATTCACTTTAAAATGTGTATTGATATTTAGTCTGGTCTCCAGGTGACTTTAATCCCAGTTGACACCTGAAGCAGCCCCAAAAGGGATTCCAAGGGAGAACTCAGAGGGAAAGCAGAGTTTTCAATCACCTGTTTTTCTTAGTGGTCATAAAAATTTCTATAGTCATTTATATGCAAGGAAGTTAGAAGTGAATAACACTAAGTTTCTTTGACTTCCCTCTGACAGGCTGATTTTCCTAAGGTTCTAGCCTTGGCTGTCTTCTTTTCCTCCACATTATTCTTGGAAAATCTCACAATCTTCTGTGATTTTAACTGCAAACTATTTGTCTTGCCCCCCATCTGTATTTTCAGCCCTTGGAAGATCTGAAAACCTGAGTCCTTCCTAATATTCTGATCTCCCTTATAATAAACAAAAGAACATGGTTATTTTAAGCCACTAAGTTTTGGAGTACTTTGTAATACAGTGGTAGTAACCAGAATAGTGAATTACCTGCATTGCTTGCTTCTTGCCTCATTAGAGCTGGTCCTGTAACCTGGGGACTGGCATCTGCTCTTGTCCATATCCCATAGACTCTTGCCCAAGAGTCTTATCCTAACTTTGACTATGGAGTTGCATACTTGCTGAGATCCTTATTTAGAACAGCCTGGATGGCCTCTCAAATGTGGGTGAATTTAACCAGTCCTTTGTGTTCTCAATGTCATTCACTTTAGTGATGTGCAATTTCAGCTTTCCATTTCAGGCTATTTGCATGAAAAAAGGAGAGGTGTTGGCATAGGGAAGATTATATAAATTTTGTCTGACAGAATCCCTTGATTCTGATGGCAAAAAGCTTTAGGATAGTTTCTATGAATTCATGTACTTACTTCAGCTTACATGGAGCATGCTGTTGCTGTAGATAGAGGAGTTGATTTGGCCATGTTTCAGTGCCGGTGAACAGTGGGAAGTCAAGACGTCTAGGTAGGCTGAGGCCAAGATGTGAAGGACCTGGAAAGCCAGGCTAAAATATTTCAGCTCCATCCCATGGGTGGTGGAGAGACATTGACATTTTTTAAACATAGGAAACATCATTATAAAAAAGTAGAACTGGAGGCAGTGTGCTGGGTAAGGTGGATTCTAAGTGTAACAAGATGGTGGCCAGGAGATCACTGTAGTAGTCTCCGTATCAAGAGAAAGGTGAAGGGAATCTGTAGGAAGAACTCTCATCGGGAGAGACATGAAGGCACAGATGTGAGGAATATCAAGAAGGATGACAGAGAGAACCTGTGGTCACTTACACTAATAGAAGACAGAGAGAACCTGTGGTCACTTACACTAATAGATGAGGAAGGAAGGCATGGTGGTGAAGAGACCCAGCATTAAACCTTTTTAGAAGATAGAACTATCTCTACAATTCAGTATCTGTGCAGTGAGTCATATGTGCTAAGAGTTCTATATAGGAACTTTTTATTAATCTTCACAATAATCTTGGAGGTAGGTACTCTCGATTTTGCTATTTTACAGAAGCAGTAGAGGTAAAGAAAATGAAGTTCAAAGCTGCACCACTGATGAGCAATGCAGCCATGATTCGAACCCAGGTGATTCACTTTTAAAGTGGATGCTATTTACCACTACTTTTTATCTTGTTTCCAGAACGCCCAGTCTTTATTTTAGTCTTATCATATGTATGGAGATTAATAAAACATTATTTGATGCTGAACCTCATTTTTCAATTGCTGGTAAATGACCATGCTTCCCTGACTGAGGAAATAAATCAATTATATTCTGGGTCTATGGAAGCATTTTCTGAAATAGGGTTAGTGTGGGTCAGCCAAGAACATATTAAGTGGTATAACAATATCATTACCAAGTCTTTCACCACTCTGTGTATTGCTAGATATTTGTAACAATTATTGCTCTACAAATCCATATGTAAAATTTGAGATAGAGAAAAAAATGAGAGAGAGCATTTTAAAAAATGTGGCTTCCACAGAATTCTTTATGTACAGAGCAAACTTACATTTCAAGGTGACCTCTCCAAGTATTATAAATTTCAGTCATAGAAGAGATGATCAAAACTACAGACAGAAATATCCTAATAACTATGCTGTTAAATATAATATGATTAAATACATTTCTATTGTTCTCTGAAATTTGTGAGATGCTATCCAATAAACTAAAGCCCCTTAGTGATTAAAATGTGTGTTTTGTTGGAGGCGGAAACAGGTAAGGAGTGAATTTTGAAAATGATTATAACAGCTTTACATATGCATGATGCCTTTGCCGCAAGGACCTTCGCACACTTCAAGAATGACTTAACAAACATGTATTAATCCTCACATTGTCCACAGAGAATATGTGCGAGGTAAGCAGTGTTTATCAATAAGTTTTTTGTTCTCTTGCAAAAAAAAGAAACCCAACCTTGTCAACTGAAGGTGTTGTGACAATCTCTATAAGGTCACTGACTGTGGATGCAGTTGTAACATCTGCACTGAACTCGCTAGGTTCCATGGACACTTAGATGTAATGGAGGTGGAGGTGATCTTTCCTTTCTTTTTTTCTTGCCTTCCCTTCCCTCCCTCCCTCCTTCCCTCACTTTCCTTCCCTCCTATCCCTTTCTTCCCCCGCCCCATCCCCTCCTCTCTCCCTCTCTAGCTCCATCCCTCTCTCCCTTTCTTCCTTCCCTCCCTCCCTCCCTCCCCCACTTTCTCCGCCTTTCCTTCCTTCCTTTGAAATGTTCTGAAACGACTCAAATTCTGACCAACCATTGGGAAAAAATATCTAGTTATACTTTTTCTCTTTTTTCTTCCTTTATACTTAATATGAAAACACAATTTTTTCATAGTAGCTCCTGATTTACATTTCTGCTCCATTGGTGGATTTCTCCCTCTGTGTTCAGCAACATCTCATTCCTAATGACTATTTATAGCCTCCCAGGGTTTCTGTGGCCCTAAGTATCACCGTTGAATTTATCAGAGTTCTTGCCTATCCTGATTGCCTGGGTGCACCTGCTGTGGGATTTATAGCCTTGAAAATAAGTACCAAACACCTAGTGGCTTCTAAACTTTTTTTTTTTTTTTTTAAATCAGTCTTTCAAGCAGGTTGCTTTCTACCCTTCCCCTCCTTAGGAGGTTCACAGTGGCTGTTTCTACATGATGTTGAATCATCCAGATGAAAAGTGAAAATTCTGCCAATCTCCTGTTCTCAGCTGTAGTTTAATGTAAGAAGCATTTGTGTGGTTGTTGTGATGAAAACAAGATTGGGAGGAGGAGAATGCACTAGATCTCTGCCTCCCAGGTCTTCATGCCTCTCTTCCTGAATTACCAGTTTCCTTTATCCAACCACCACCACCTTGAGACACAAAGAGGTGCTGTCTGCTTTTAAGACTGTACTCTGGGTACCGATGTCTTCTGTTCCCAAATTTGCTCCTCTTCACCCTGCCCTGTGCATTTGGTCCTGCTACACACCTCTCTGCATTCCTCTGCATCAAGGCTGAATACTTGTTACATAAATTACTCCTTTACTATTCACAGGGAATAAGAATCATCTCAGCTAAAGACCATCTGCATGTATGTATTCAGCTGCATCTGACAGTTAAAAGCAAGGGAAGCATGAAGAATGAGAGACTTCTGATGAAAGATGATGGATAAATCATCTGAGCTAGGATTGTTTGCTCCATCTGTGATGTGAATAAGTGGGGGGATTGCAGAAAGTGGAGGATGCAAAAATCCTCTAGGTCAGGCCAGTGTGTGTGGCTAAGGTGGAAACTGGATAGTTTCAGAAACACCAGTGAGGCCAACCCTGCTCTTCCACATAGGCCCAGGACCAATCACTCTGGGCACGGTCAGGTGGTTGGCTAGAGTGGTTTGAGAAAAATTTTTTCTCATGCATCATTTATTTCCTTTTAAAGGAACTGCAAGTCTGCAGTTTTATTCCTAGGACCCAAGGGAAGGCTCTACCATTTTTTTCTGTTGAGCGGGTACCCAGAATGAGACATTTTCTTTATGAGCTGTGCTGTTGAGGGTGCTTGATATATAACTGCTTCACAGATGCATGATACTTTTGCCTCAAGGACATTCATACACTTCACACACTTCTCCTGCCTTTGGAAGGGGACCCTGAAGCAGCATGACTATTGAAATATGAAGATTCCCTCCTTCTATAACTCAGACCTATTGGGGCCCTCTTGCTACATTCAAGTGGACGTGAATGTAGCACACCTGATTTCTCTTAAGTAGTAAATATTGCAGTCTTTTCTGTCCCTGCTGTACTCCCAGTCTTGGAGCTACCATCAGGTTTTTCTGGGAAAATTCTTTCCATGTTGGATGCACACTTTTGGCTTTAGATTACTGCCTTGGATGTGAGAGGTGGGAAGAAAAAAGACTTGGCAATGCCTCATGACTCAACAGAGGAAATGCCCTAACTCTGCAGCCACCAGCTCACTACAATGGGATATGTTTGTGTCTAGTTTCTAGGGAAATTCTCTTCAGCCTACTGTCTACTCTTTCCCTGGCCCACTATAGGCTCTGTAGTCTCCCTTAATGCTTGCTGTGAGTTTGCTTTGCTTCCTGGATTTTGTCTATTTCAGCTTCTCTGTTATACTCACTGTAATCTATACCTGACTCTTGCTACCCAGACTGACTCCTTCCACCCTCCATACTTTTATCCTCCACTTCAACCTTCCCAGGCGGTCCTGGCTCATTGCATGAGTTACAAATACTGAATACAAATTCTTTTCCTATTCCTGGACTCTAAACACTTTGATGCTGGCATACATACTCATTCCCCACATCCAGCAACTTCCACAGTATATGTTTTATTTGTTAGTAATCATCATTAAGACAATTGTTCACATATCATTGTATATGAAGACTTGTAGTTTCTTCATGAGTATTGTTAAATATATTAGCATCAGCACAGGCCTAAGCAAACAATGAAGATCATTAAACCAGTGGAAAACATCTAGCAAGAGGGCTTTTGGGTGCTTTCATTTTGGGGTATTTTAATACAAATTTGGCCATAAGTACAGTAAATAAGAGCCTATTCAAAGCTGCTACCTGGTAAAGTCATAGGTACAGTAAATAAGAGCCTATCCAAAGCTGCTACCTGGTTTGCTTTTGCCTTGTGGGCCAGATAATGACAGCTAAATGACACCAAGGAGAAAGAAATTCTGTGTTTTGAACTCATAGAGAGGAATTTACAGTGATTTCACTTCTTATTTTTGTTCTAATTACAGCAATATTTCTGAAGTGTTTGATCTCTGGTTGTCTTTTGAGGTTGCAAACCCTCCTACCCTGGGTCTTTCTCTCCCTTGTCTTTCATACATTTCCTAAAAGATCCAAGACATAAGAGTAAGCAGTCATTCCAGGTCTCTACTCATTTCGAGAGAATTTCTACGAGCTGACTTGGAGGGCTTTTGGCATTCCTTTGATCTTGTCACTATTTTCCTTGCATTTCCAAGCAGGAAAAAGGCTGGTGGGCATCCGACACCTGCACAGACAATGTGTGGTCTTAAAGTTGGTCCCTCCAGGGAATGGGACCTGCAAGGAGACACATTCTTCCCATAACCCCCACTCTACTCTGAGCTCTCTCCTTATTTTCTGCTGCCTTCTTTTCCCATGAGAGCCCCTGGGGGTAGGGTGAGGGGTATGGAACAGATAAGGAATGTTGTTGGTATCTCCAACTGGTACATGGTGAGAGTAGGACTGTACTCACCAAACCATTGGCACAGCTGTCTACACTCAGATCAAACAAAATATATTGGGGGAAGGAAGGGAAGTTTAGGGTGTTATAGGAAAAAAATGTAAAAATTAATTAGTTACTCCAAGTGAATATTGTGCACACACTTGGTCATTTGCCTGCAATCAGCTTCTTTCTTTCCCTTATTCTCTAGCTCTTGATTCAATTCCAATTTATCAGGAAAGCTACCCTTATCCAGGCCAAATCCCCTGATTTCAGGTTCCCATGGCACCATGTATCTCTCCTTGGTGGCACTAGCCACAGCAGCAATTTTGCATATTCTTGAGTGTTTATTTGCTTAATGCATCTTTTCCTCAGCACACTGAAAGCTTCATGAGGCCAGGAGTAAGTTTGGGGCTCAGAGTTCCAGGGCATCCTCAGTCTCTAGCTCAGTGCCTGGCACATGGTAGAGGGCCATACTTCTTTGTTGCCATTGAGTAGGTGTCTCTCACTCAAATGAATGGTAGAGGGCCATACTTCTTTGTTGCCAATGAGTAGGTGTCTCTCACTGAAATGAGAACAGAAATCCTTTTCTTTTGCTGAACCTTTTGTGGAATGTCACCAATGAGTAAAATGTACAGACAGTGTGATGGGTCTTATTCTGGGCAAGACCAACAGACTGGATTTGGGAATCGCTCTGTAGAACTGCTCAGTCCATATGTGACTCAATTGTCATGAAACTACTGATTTTGGTGAATTGATTAATTTTGAGGGCAAACTGACCAAATTAATATTTTGGTTTCAGCTAACTACAGTAAACTTCAACTAGTTCCTGGTGTCCTTTGGGGCCTGCTGGGATATTTCAACAGAATGATGAGGCTATTTGGAATTAATCTGCCACCCTTCACCTCTGTTTTATTTTACAAAGTCAGCAGGTGGGAATGTTGGGCTATTTTTTGATCTACGTTGAGGACAGGTAACATGACACTTTGAACTTTCTGCTTTCTCCAGCGGTTCATTCTTTCTGCTGTTTCTCTCTTTCGCTAAGCCTTTCTGCCAAACACATCACACCTCTCTTTTGCAATGCCCGATTCCTGCTCTGTCCTTGAAAGCACTCTTTGATCTTTCTTCTTTTTGTCAGCATATCATTTTGGTACAGTTGCTCAATGAATTACTGCATAACTGCTCTTATCAGAGTCTGAAATTATATCCCTGGAGATCTTTGTAGTTACCTAGCTTCAATGAATATTCAAGTACTTGTCCAAGAAGTCTCTCTCTCCCACTGCTGAGTAGTTTACATTTTTTGCTTTTTTGCCTTATAATTCAATTCCAATTACATATGTGGGTGCATGCATCTATACACATACACAAGCATGCACATACGGTGAAATTACTAGTAAGAAGAACAATATTCAGCTGTGGTCTATTGACTTCATTCACTTATTGACAGAGTCTTAATTCACATGTTCATATTCCAATATAATAAACTATTTTTAAAGGTGATGATAGCATCATATTCATCAAAAGATACCTATTGATTACTTCCTATGTGTCAGGTACTTGTTGGGAGTATAATGTTGACCAGACATGATAAATGCTCATAATAACCTCATAATATAGTAGGAGAGAGAGAACTTAATCCAATAATTTACACTAAAAATCTAGAATCCGCCAGCTGTGGGTGGCACAAGCCTGTAATCCCAGCCACTTGAGAGGCTGAGGCAGGAGGATCACAAATTTAAGGCCAGCCTCAGCAACTTAGTAAGATCCTATTCAAAATAAAAAATAAAAAGGGCTGGGGATGTAAGTCAGAGGCAAAGTACCCCTAAGTTCAATCCTCAGTAGCACAAATAATAATAAAAATAAAATAAAACAATAAAGATACAGGAGTTTGATCTAGTCAGGGATGTAAGTGAAGGCTTCTCTTTTGGAAATATTGGCCAGGATGATGGAATGTCTTCAAGTCAAATGTAGGGGAGGTGCTGAATTTTGCTGGAACTGGCCTGCTTTACTATACCCTCTGTGCTCAGTCACAGACTGGTGTTACCTACTGGAAACATGGCCTCTGGAAGAACATAGAGGTAGATCAAGAGGAGCAGTATCAGTTTCAGCTGAAGCCATAAGCCAACAGTGGTCCCATGATCTGATTTGCAGTATACATTTTGTGCCACACAGACCTACTCCTCCATACAGGTTCAGGGAGAAGCTCCTCCATGGTCCCAGGGACATCTTTTCCTGAATGAAAAATTAGAAACATAGGATAGCAGGATAAACTGCAGACCTAATTGCTTCAGTTGGTCTTAAGGTCCAAATGTACTCATCCTAACCCTTCCACTACATCCATTCTAAAACTTACCCTCCCACTGAGCTAGCCCCATGGCAAGTCCTGGTGACCATATAGCTTCCATCTGTTTCATTCAGGTCACTTCATTCATATGTTCATTATGTCAGTTTTGGGTTGGTTGTGATGAAATCGACTAGGGTCCTTTTGTTGTTCAGTGGTTCTTATGGGGTAGATGCTTTCTGGTCAGTGTTAATGTGTGATGCGAAATTTTCACACTTCATGCCCATGCACCTGTGTCCACTTACATGCCTCTACCCTAGACATTTTTTGTCTCCAAACTGTTATTTTCCTTCTAGGCCTCTGGATAGACAGGTAGGCCTCATGCTACCATCCAGGAATCTATTTCTTTTCTTTCTTTTTTGGTACTAGGGATTGAACCTAGGGGTACTAAATCACTGAGCCATATCCCTAGTTTTTTTTTTTTTTAATTATTATTTTGAGACAGGGTCTAAGTGCTGAGGCTGGCTTTGAACTTGTGATCCTCCTGCTTCGGCCTCCTGAGCCACTTGGACTATAGGTGTGTGACACCGCACCTGGCCCAAGAATCTATTTCTATTCTCACCTGGGGTCATCTCTCCTTCCATACAAGGTAAATGACCAGACACATGGATCACATCTCCTTCCAGTATGAAGATTTTCCCTCTCTGCTGTCTCTCAAAGTGCCTCTGAATGTATTGCTAATGCAGTTGCTTTATGTTTTCAAATAGAAAACTGAACCATGCATAAACAAACTTTGGATCTCTTCTTCCTCCTTCATCTGGTCACACAGGGATTATCATATGAGTCTATGTGTGAGCTGAGGGACGGGCAGTGGCTGACATGAGGATCTGAATGACCTGCTCTCCCAGCTTACTCTGCTTTAATTTGGGGTTCAATTCTGTTTGTTCTATTTCCATCTTATGATAGACTGCTGTTGGATCCATCCACATTTATAGCTTGATAGGTCTGATAGAATGTTACTAGCTTATAATGAGCAATTTAGACACATGGTCATTTTGTACCTCATTGTTGAGTATTCTGTTTCAGCCCAGGAGCTGTCTTCTTAGATATGGGATGTGTTGTCTCCAGAACCCAGAAAGGCCCACTGGGTCCTGTGTTTCCTTATCTGTGGTAGGGAATGCAAGATTTAGCTATTTATCTTTTATTTTGCAGATGATTTTCTGGTTTATCTCTGAATCCCTAAAAATCATGTCCCTAAAAAAATCCCTGATGGAAATTCCCTGACTTTCCCTAGAGCTTAGTGTCTTAAGAAAAAAAAAAATTTTTTTAAATTATGGAGCTATCAGGCTGGAGCATTTTAATTTCCTACATAATCAAACCAAAGCCCAAAGTGAAGAATAAAATGAAACTGGAGACTTTGCCTATCGTTTACCACCAACTAACCTCTACTTGGAGTATTTCCACTCCAACCAATCAAATATGTTTTCTTTGACTTACTTTTTGCATTAGCATATAAATGCTTGCTGCCCAGATTGTTTGAACAATCTAGAGCTCTTTGAACCTCTTCTGATTCTGTGTATTGCCCAATTCATGAATTGTTCTTTGTTTAAATGAATTCTGCTAAGTTTATTTTGCCTGAAGTTTTTTTTTAAATACTCTAATGAGTACAGGTAACCTACCAAGTCCTCAAGTGTGTTTACGACCTCTTTGTCATCCTGTCCAATCAGTATGATGCCATTGATGTAATTGGTCAGCGTGACATTCTAGTGGATGACCAAGCAGCTCAGATCTCTTCAGACAATATTATGACAGAGAACAGGAGAATTAATACAGCCCTGTGGCTAAACTGTATACAAATACTGTTGCCCATCCAAGTTAATATGAACTGTCTCTGCTGCTCTTTTCTAATTGGAATGCAAAAGAATGCATTTGTCAGATCAATGACAGCAGACTGTATATCTGAGAGTTTGCTCCTCTGACTTTAGCCACAGTCCTACTATATGGCCAAGTAGATAAAGTCAGGAAATCTACCTGGCTTAGCTAGCAATAGTCTTTAGTCATTTCTGCAGTGTGCATTTGGCTTCTGCATTGGCTATGCTGGTAAAATAAATGGGCATAAGATAAGAACCATTAACCTGCATCCTTTCCTGTCATTCTTCCTCACATGAGATGTTGTTTTTTACTTATCTTGGCTGGGGTGGTTGCAATCTCAGATATTTCACTATTAAAGCTCTTACTACACAAGCCAGATTCAGTATGTGGGTTTACTTCAGCTACCAAATATATGGATTCCAAGTGTATACCTAGAAAATGCCCATTCAGTGGATCTCTCCAAATGGGCCACTGGGGTCTGAGTTTAGTCAACAGTCTCTTTATTATCTGGTCTATATTGTCTCCAAAGTAAGAGAGAGGCCATGATGACACTTTGAGTGTCAACATCTACTTTATTTAATAACCCTCAAAATGCTTAAGACAACAATTTACTACTTAATAGACGTTATTTAAACCTATGAACTTAAGAAGAGTGTGAAAAAAAAGTTTCATAAAGCCCACCTGCCAAAATATTCCAAAAATTTTTAAAAAATTGTTTTGATGGATTATCTAAATAAAAGGTCATGGCTTGAAGCATAGAATTACTTGAAATTCACTTTGAGTAAATATTAATATTGCTACTTATGACATTCAAATTTGAATGGTATATGTTTAAATCTGGATGATTTATGAGAGTTTAAGGATTTAAATGTCCTAATATACAAATAAAGAAAAGATATAAAACATGTTAGATGATGTTTCCCAAAGAACTTTTAAAATTTCAATAATAATGTTATATATAATCAATCAAACTTCACATTAATTTAGAAAGCAGAAAAAAGTTTTGAAAAGCTTTGAATAAACTGGATTTAGACCATCTAGTACTTTAGTAAAAAACAATAGTTCATCTAATTGGCAAGAGAATAACAATTGCTTCAAAATTTTCTGTTTTTTTAACTACCTATTATCAGAAAACAAAGTGTTATTTACCTTATATAGTGATTAAAAGTGTTAATATTTCAGAATTCATTTCTGAAAGAAGGTTAATGAATATAATTGGGATAGATCAGTATTAACTTAAGATGACCTTCAGCTTGAAAGTGTTTTGCCAAGCACAGTGATATTGGCACATTTATACACTGATTAACTTTGAGTGAGACTATTTTCTGTCAGCCTTCTCTTAAGTAAAATGGGCAAAGGCACAAATGCTTATGCCAGGACTTCATTTGTGATAAGAAACACAAACAAGTCAGAAATGGAGCTTCATCACCAATGCTTTAGAATTTCTTAATTGGATACGTCCACATAAATATAGTGACTAAGAGTCAGGCTGCCTGTCTTCAAAACCCTGCTCTGTTATTTGCTGGTGCCCTTGGACAAGTTCTTTAACCTGGGTCTTACCTATGACACAGGAATAAAAATAGTAACCAAAAAAAAAACTTCCTGATTAGAGTTCTGGGATCAGGACTTTTAAAGCAAAATGTCTGGCACTTAGTAAGTGTTCAGTAAGTGTTAGTTCATTGTTATTATAAATATCTGGCTTACACTAGAACATTAAATACACATCTATACACACATACATATACTCACCTATATATATACATACATATGTACTCATATATGAAACATATTTCATATTACATTGTATTAATGATATTATATATTTTATAATAATATATAATACATCACAATATATTATATATAATAAAATATTATATTCAGTATATTATATATACCTAATATATAATAATGCATTTGATATACACTATGTTTAATTAGTTATATATTACATGAGATTATATATCCAGATGCTTTTATTTCACAACAAAAATATGAATAGTCAAAAGAATATCCACATCTGACAACTTCTTTTTCCAAGTTTTGCATGCTCAATTTGAGGAAAGATTTATTCCAATGATTACTTAGACTATTAACTACAAATTCCTGGAAATTTCTACTATGGAAAACTCAATTTTCCTAGGAAATGCAAGAATCTAAATGTA